>JAJHUR010083678.1:0-14405 GCA_027495735.1 Lutjanus campechanus | reverse complement strand
AGAGGAAGTGCAACAATAAATAAATATTTAAAGAGATATTCCGACTGCTGGCAGCGGGGAAATAATAATTATTTAATTATTGAAAATTTGAGCATGGGCCGCGGGCCAAAACTAATCGGTCGCGGGCCAACTTTGGCCCGTGGGCCCCAAATTGGGCAGCCCTGCTCTTGATTAAAATCAAATGATGAGACAGCAAATCAGAGATCAATGACTGAACCAACTCAAAATATGATGACAAAATAGATAGATGCAAGAGAAAGTACATAGTAACATTTGACTTAATGATAACTAGGATAACTGTGACACTTTTGGATGCCTCTGCTAAGAGATTAGAGTTACTGTTTCTGACAAACAAGACCAGTGGAGTGCCCCAAACCAGTTTTGAAATGACCTTATGATAGATTTAAGTGTCTAGTAAATGTAACATTGAAGGTCACGCTATAGGTTGTTACTGCAGATGTCGTCAGTTCAACGGTCATTCCCTCCTCTCCCATTTTTGTCCTCTGCTAGGCTGGATCTTCAGCAGGACGACAAAGGATGGATAAACGCTGGAACGATCAAGATGGCTAAATTTATATAATTATGGGCACAATCATGGGCATCATTTCCACCAAAATCAATCTGTACTTGTTTTCACACAGTTTGAAGACTAAAACTAAACACTCAGACTAGGCAGTTGCTCCTCGTAGACCCATCAGCTGCAAATGCACAATGCTGAGTGATCTTGCAGAGCACCAGTTTATGGGTGGCCATAGATTAAATATGAACTTGTTAATTAGATTAAAAAACATTAAAGCTACAAGCAGGAGTTTTTAACTGGGTATGAAACAGTCTCAATTTAATACCGATGCCTCTACATAACTTGATTCATCGGATTCATCATGAAACAAGATGAAACAAGCCCGTGTTACAGTGAGTAGCCAGTTAAAAAGTTTTTATTTGGATCATTTTATTTTTGATGTCATATTGTGTGGTTATTACAGTGGAAACACTACTGCTTTTGTCCACAGAGGCCTGCAAAATCAACAAAATATGAAAGTTCCTTAACTTTAAGCTCTTTTTGAGACATCCAAAGTTGTATAAAAGTCCTTTTTTAAACACTGACCTGTCTGAAGGTTCCTGCTGTCAAACACATCTGTCCAGCTGCCCACAGTGGCACCATCAGAATAGAGGACAGTGTAATGGTCCATCCTAGTGCGTATGCCCAGTCGGGGTAAATGTACCAGTCACTATTGATGACATGTGAATAATCAACCAGGTACAGGATGATGGAAATCTGTGAAGGTGCAGAAAGTTTTAAAAGATGTATTAGTACAGAGACCCTTTCTAATAGCTGTAGTTAACTGGCACAAATACGTAGCATTGCATTGTACAAGCCAATGTCAGTTGGTTGGTCCACCACTGTGGTTCATACAGAACAGCTATCAAATGGGTTGCCATGGAGCTTGATTCAAATGTTCATGTTCCCCTCAGGATGAACTGTAGTGTCTTTGGTGATCCCTCAACCTTTGCAGGGATACTCAGCTTGCTTTGCAAGTGCAAGTGGGGGACACGGCAGCTACACTTACATTGAGCTTTGGTAACACTTGAAACTGTTTGTATAACATTAAACATAGCTGAATCTCTTCTATGCTACCAGAGATAGAATGATGACTTATTTTCTAGCAAAGTAAGTGATATTATTATCACCCTCAGCTGTAACTCATGTTTAGTGATAATTAACTTTGCTAACACATTAAACTATGATAGGGTAGCAGTTAGTTCCCAGGACCACTGTGCCAATGTACAGAACTGCTGATATGGCTGTAAACTCTTGTTATTGGAGCAACACAACTACATTTTGTTTCTGTTTAAACTTTTCCAACTCACCAGTGACAACAGAGGAATGATGTATTTCCAGCACAGTTTGAAGAAAACAGAAGGTCTCTGTCCTGTCATGTCCTCAATGATGTTAATAATACGATCAGCACCTGATAGAAATTAATAGATTGCACATTACAAGTTTAAAAGTTATATAAAGTATTTTTTTTCATTAGTATTACATGGTTTCGTAGCGGAAATAAGACTAAGGAGGAAGGATAAAAAAATATCTTCAGAACATTTGGTCACCTCCTGACTAATTATTAGAAAATTGTATATAAACTGTCAAATCATATCATGAAAAAAAGATATACTTTTTTGCTCACCAAAACCCCAGGCCAGAGCTAGACACTCAGATAAAGCATTGACATAATGACAAACTCTGGAAGTGCCAAAAGAATCAATAAGTTGGAAAATGTAAATCCCCCCCTACAGCAAGAGGAGACAAAAGTTGAATGTGAGAGATAGTTTTTACATCTGTTATTGTTTGAATGTGCTTTCATGGAAGTATTTTATTCACCTCAGTGACCAGTATCAGATGTATGAGGAAGAAGGACACGCAGATGAGGAGGACAAAAATCTCATGCCTTCCAGATTTGCGAAACAGCTTCGGAAACAAGTCGCTTATTGAGGTGATAAAACACTCGACCGTCACAAACTAGGGATGAAATAAAATTAGCAAACTTTTTTTGTGCCAGCAGTGCATCGACAATTAATCAATGGGGAACACAACTAAACATCTCACATGTGTGTCAACAGCCAGAAGAATGAGCATCAGGAAGAAACAGACAGTCCAGAACTGTGGCAAAGGCATCAGAGCTGTGGCCTGAGGGTAAGCAATGAAGGCCAAACCTGGACCTGTGAACACAAATTAAATAAGAGAGAGAAATGTATTTTTATCTGAGCTTAAATGGGATTTCACCTGCTTGTCATATCAAATCTTTAAAAAAAATACCTGACTCAGCCACAGTGTCGACAGTAACACCCTGTTTCTGAGCCATGAATCCAAGTACGGAGAAGACGACAAATCCAGCAACAAAACTGGTCCCACTGTTCAGCAGACAGAGCCAGAAGCAGTCCCTGGAGGTCATAGAAAGACTGATAAGAGGTGCTTGTCAAAGAGGGAAAATTTCTATTATTAACTTACCATTTTAATATTATATGCATTAGAAATTGCATTTATTCTGCTGTTTTGGTTGTCACATGTAACTCAAACAAATGGCGAGCACACTTTAAAGGAAAGTGTTCTTACATAACTGTTTGTGTTTTGTACATTATACTTACTTATAACAGTTGTTTTTGTACTCATTATAGCTGCCCAAAACATTCAGAGTTCCTAGTGTTATGCTGAAGGAGAAACATATTTGTGATCCTGCCTCTACCCAGACCTGTAATGTCACAAAAAGTATATTATATACATGTAATACTTGAAGGAGATGTGTTTTTGTTTTGCTCCTCTTCACATTCAGTATAGGTTTAACATTCATACAAAGAAATCTTACATGGGCATGTCCTCCTTTATAGAAATGTTAATTTAACACTTTGAGCTATATTTTTGTGAATCAATGCTCATGGCTTAAAGTGCAGACATATGCCCCAAGCTCAATGTGCTGAGGGTGTCCTGGCACAATTTTGATCATTTTAGAGAAGAGTCTGTCTGCAGTGGTGCAGACTATGTGACACACCCACATAATGAGACATCACAGCCCATTAGATAACTTGTGGAGAATAAGATGATGCACACAGTCTGTCCATCCTAAGAGGGGGATCCCTCCCCTTTGATCAATTGGGATTGAGTGAAGCATTGACTTGACATTTTTGCTCTGTGCTCCAAAAACAGTAAAGCAAGACTAGCACCAGGTGCAACCTTGGTCAACTCTCTTCTTTGCTAACATCAACACGATACCTCAAGGTTAGCAAGGCGGTTCAGGTTGGGATACAGGTAGTAGTAGATCCCTTCCCCAGCACCAGGCAGAGTCAAACCTCTGATCAGCAGGATCAGGAGCATCACATAGGGGAAAGTTGCAGTGAAGTATGCAACCTTTAAAAAAAAAATTACACATTATTTTTAATAACCAGAATTAAAGGAGGTTATTAAAGAAAAGAAGCTATAAAATACTTGTTGCTATAAATAAGTCTAACATATTTATATAAAATATTTCCACAGGCCTTTCCAGAAGATCTGACACCTTTCCAGATACTGAAGTAGCAGAACACCCAGCTGGCCAGAAGACACAAAGCCAGCTCCCACCTCACACTGCCCAGCTCCTCAATGCCTCCAGACATGTCCAGCACTCGCCGTCTGAAGAGAGGGGAAATTTAAGAGGTACACATGATGTAATAGTCGTATCTGGAATATTATCAGCCCTGACTTATTCACAAGAAGTCTCTAGCTCGTTGCCCTTACAACTGCAAAGCAAAGCAACTAATGACTTGCAGATGGTAAACTCCTCAATCTGTCCATCTGCCCCGGACCAGGGTGGATGGGATGGGAGGGATTCAGTGGGTGGGGCAGAAGCTTTTATTTATGGTTTGGTTTTTTGTTTTTTCTTCTCTTGTGGTTGGTTGCTTTGTAATGATTAATTTGTGATTATATTAATTTACTTTATTGGTGATGAAATTGTAAACCAGTGTCTGAATTGTGAATTGTATTCCACCCTATATATTTTTGTTGAAATACCCACAAAAATGTTTTTGTTTTGTTAGGTCGGTGTGTCTAAGTTTTGTTATGATGGAAAGCGTTTATTATATATAGTATAATGAAAAATCAAAATAAAATCTTATAAAAAAAAAAAATACCAACAAAAATTATCACAAAAGAAAAACTGTAATCTTGGTTGAGGTAATTCTTTACTGTTAACTTGTGAGCACCAAAATGCTTTTGAACAAACATCTCATGTTCAGCCAAAACCCAAAGGAAAAACACCATGGATTCTCTTCTGTGTGTCATTGTGTGTCATCTCATTAATCTGCATTTTTGAGGAAGATTTTCTTTCCTATCTTATGATAAAATGTGCGGAAAATGAGCAAGAATCATGATAATGTCCTTTGAGTGATGTTTTTGTGGCACATTAATGACATGGTAGACTTTTTTCCAGACTACCATTATGTAAAAATATTTTTGCATACAAAACTTTGTAATTATCCAGTCACTCATTTCATTATTAGTCATTTAAATAAAACAAATTTAAACTCACTCCCAGAACTCAGTAGCAGCATAGGTGATGTTTTTCAGCAAGGTCTGATTTGCTGTCAGATTTTTCAAGGGAGAATCAGAAATCTGGAGACCCATGCAGTTAGCTGGTTTAGAAAATAAACAAAGAATGATAATACATGTGAGGAATTACTGTTATAGAAATGAGCACATGAAGATTCCTGGACAAAAGAGCAAATACACTGTTATGTTATTATAGAACAATCTTGAAAACATTAAAGTGAACTCTGTAGTGTAAATTTACCTGTATTCCAGGTGTTCTCACAGCTGGCCCAGGGGAGCTGGGACCTGAATGAGAACACCAGGTAGAAGAGAGCCCAGACTTGAATTATAATGTAGGTGAAGTCATATAGTTTAATTATAGCATGTCCATATCCAATTCCTAAAAAATATAAACAAATAAAAAAACATAGTTCACTTTTAGAGTTATAAATGTTCACATTTCTGGAGATGGTTTAAATATGTCTGTGAACCACACTTTTAGAGTTAGTTGAGCTACATTTTTACAAAAAAAAAGGTTTATATTGTTGTTAAGTGTCATGTACAAAATATTATTTAGTTTATGATGACTTCATCTTTTATGCCAGCATACATCGACTCACCTTGTGCCAGTGGACACAACTTCCTCCAGCAGGTGATGAATCCTTCCTGGGTGTACTGACCAACTGAGGTGTCCAGTAGGAACAGAGGTATCCCACACACCACAGCTAACAGACCATATGGCACCAGAAAAGCACCTACAGGTGTATGAAAGTTGTACGAATTTGCCCATTGCAGTGATAATTTATTCACTTACCACTCATCATTTCAGTGCACTACACCCAAAATAATGCAGCTCACCCACTAAAAACTGTTTGTATGACTCACCTCCACCATTCTTGTAGCAGAGGTAAGGAAACCTCCACACGTTGCCCAGGCCAACCACATTTCCAGCAACGACCAGAACATATTCAGTTTTACTGGCCCACTGTCCTCTGTCTGCAGCCCTCTTCTGACTTTCTGTTTTTCTTCTTTGTCTGTTCATCTCAAGATCAAGGACTTCATCCGTTGTTTGTGGAATCTAGTGTTGAGATGAAGAAGCCCAGACCATGGAGAGCTTTGGAGGTGATCTCTGTTTATTTCTGACAGCAAAGAGGTAAATAACAAATTCCTCCATTAATTGTGTGGGGAAAAAAATGTAATGTAAAGTGTAACTATATAAAGATTGGCTCCTTTTCCTCTAAATTTTGGTGGCCAGAACCAAGCCTCACTAGGCTAAGATATCAAATCCATTAAAAAAGAAAAATCTCTGTTTTTTTAACAGCTGCGGCTACCAACAGATTTATTTTTTTGTTTTTCGGCCAAAATTGACCCTTTTGATAGTAAAGGTTGCTCACACCTGCCTTATAGGCTGATTGGGTAATTGGCGTGGAGCCAGCAGAGTAAGTTATTAACACTGACACTCTAGTTCCAATTTCTGGTGAAAATGTATTCTTCAAGGATTTATTTATCTATATGAAATATATGTAATTATTGAAATGTTTTGGTTTGCTTTAATTTTTTTAATTTCTAAACTTGCTCTCTGGCAGAAAACACTTTTGTTCCACCAAGAATTCATAACTTCAAACAATTTAAAAATGTGTTAAAAGCCTTCAAAATCTAAAACAAACAATACCAACTGATAACACAAGTGTAAAAATGTGCCATCATAATCATTTTTGTTATGAAAATGATGGGCCTTTAAACTTGGGTCCCACATTTCTGTCAAGTCTGACAGATTTTTTCAAAAATATAATTTAATCAGGTATAAAAAGGGTTAACTATATTTTAAGTTTCAACTATTACCCTTCTAAATCAAAGCTAAATAAGAATTATGGTTTAAAAATGTGTATTTTGATTAGCTTTAAGAGAACTCTGAGCAGCTTAAAAAAAGCTTCTCATTACAACTATATTGTGAAATGAAAAAAAGTAATATTTTGTTAACTTTGTAACACTATATTTACATTATTACTATACTTTATACTATATACTATATACTACTACTTAGCCTACTATAACTAGGAGGCTGGTCCATTACAAGGTTTAATAGCAAACAGTCTATTTCAAAATGCATTTTCCCAGCATAATTGAAGAGTAAAAATCAAAACCCAGACAAAATACATTTTGTCCCAGTTCTCAAGAATGAGCATTTTACAAAGAGCATAAAACTAAACTAAAATTAAATGTGCAACAAAAATGACAAGAAAAATTATGCAACACTGAGGTAAAACAAGCAAATACTTGACCAAAAAACGTTATGTCCATCAACCTATGTTCACTTGGATAATTACCTCCTGTTATACTGTAACCGTCTGACTGGGGATGTTTGGGTTGCCAGTTTGGTCAGCGCCTAACTATACTTCAGGGTTGTGAGTCAGTATCTTTTTTAATAAGTCAACAGCACATATGGATGAAAGTCAGAGCATGCAAAAGAAAGACTCCTTTCTTGAACAAGCTAACAAACAACACAAAACCACTGTAGATAGCTTTCAGTTCAAATAAGTGTATAAGTATAATAAGTGAAGAAAATCGTAGACCAAAAAAATTTGCATGACAGAAATCAGAGGAATCAGTCTCTTCCAGAAAGCCCCAAAATCCAGTCTATACTTTGAACCAAAAGAATTCCCACAACAAAATTAATTTCTTCATTATCTTCAGGATAATCTAATCAGGATTTTTGTAAAGAGACACTGTTTTTTAATTTTTAAAATGTATTTTGAAAAGACAGCACCAAGTATTACCAGTGAAATCAAGCATTGTCTGCGTTGTGATGAAGAAGCCCTTTGACAGTTCTGGAGGCAATCTCTTTTTATGTTGGAGTAAATAACAGTAAATAACCTCAATCAATTGTGATCATATAACTTGAGCTCCATCTCCTATGGAGTACAACAGCAAGAGGAACTGCGTTCAATGCAGCACATTAAAGCACAGAAAACATATCTGACAGCAAGGAGGTAAATAACAAAATCCTCCCATCAACTGTGACCATATAACTCGAGCCTCTGTGCAAATTAAATGACATGAAATATGTTAGCATATTACACAATAAGTTTAAGCCACATGCAAACTTATAAACATAGTTTAACAGCGCTAAAACAGAAATTATTAGGAGCACAATTCACTTACCTCACTTACTCATGGAGTACAACAGCAAAAGGGAAGAGATAGAGGCGGGAGACACCCGAAAGTGGACGTAGAAGTTCTGAAAGCTTCTCAAATGTTCCACATATTGACTGTGGAGGCCAGAACGTGTCAGAACTATTTGCACTTTTTTTTGAATACAGTTCATCCTCCCTGCATAAATCATCTTTAATGCAAAACCAGACCCAGGGGGACCTATTAAAGTGTCATCAATCCTGACTCTGTGTGTGTGTGTGTGTGTGTGTGTGTGTGTGTGTACAATCATGACAAAATCTGGTCATAGAGACTGAGTCTTCATGGGTCGGAATGCCAATATGTGTCGTGACTGGTGTGACCCTATCACAAGTCTCTAGTTTGAGTTTCACAATCACTTATCATATTTAGTTTCAGTTCGACCATATTCACTCAATAATACAACGCTGTAAATTAGTGAGTCACCCACAATTATGGTAATGGATATTGATGCCCTGAATATTTGAGCGACTGAGAACATGTATAGTTTTAAACAGAAGAGATGTGAGAAGTGTCCTTCTGGGGTCTCAGTTTCATTGATACACTCATATACCAGTTGACAGCAGTGGACTCAGGCTGTCTAAGGGCAGTGGCAAAAAAATTAAATGGTCTTTATTACATTTTGACCACTGGAAAGGCGCCTTTGAGGGCACTTTACCATTTGTCTTTGACATTGGGCCACTCTAGAGGGCACTTCACCACATTGTCTCCACTCTGAAAGGACAGTTTATCCCTAATTCAAAGATACGTATCTTCCCTCTTGCACCTGTAGTGCAGAGTTTTGGAGATATCGGTCATAAAGATGTCTGCCCTCCCTTCAATATGATGGGCCTGGATGGCTCTCGGCTTGTGTTGTTCAAAGCACCAAAAAACACATTTGGAAAAATTCAAGAGCAATGCCTTTGTCCAGAGATCATTACCCGGTTACCACTGTTGTGAACAGTTTCATGTCTGAACTACTTTCTTTGAGCAGCAGAATCTACCAAAACTACTTTCTTTCTGCTTGAGTAACTGTTTCATGATTTCTGGAAAAAGACACTGGTGTTGAATTTTCAAATTGATTTTTTGGGCACTTTGAGCTCCACAAGCCGAGGGCCATTTAGTCTCATTATACTGGAGAGAAGGCAGACATTTCTATGACATATCTCAAAAACTCTGCAACTCATGTCACCCCTGCCCCCTCCTTAAGTCCACTAGTGCCAGTTGATACAAAGATGCCGCTCTCCTATGCTGTGAATTGGATTTGAACTGTGATTGTGCCAAGAGCTGTGGATAAATGTGTCTAAATACTTAACCTTGTATCAGACCAATATGTGGAGCAATCTATACTTGTTTTTACACAATTAGAAGATTATACATATACACCAAATCCAGCCAAGTGCCCCTTTTAGATCCATCAGCTGCAAATGCACAATGTTGAGTCATCTTGGAGACCACCCTTAGGTGGGTGGCCATATATTAAAGATGAAAATATTAATTCGATTTAAAAAGGCATTAAACTTTTTTAGGCATTCAGAGTTGTAGAAGAGTCCTCTTTAAACAATGACCTGTCTGAAGTTTCCTGCTGTCAAACACATCTGTCCAGCTTCTCTATTAAACTACATGACCTTAGGCATCCATTGGTACCAACATACCGAGCTTGTCAGGACAAGTTAAATTAATCTGAAATTACCTATATTCCAGGTGTTCTCAGAGGTGACCAAGAGGAGTTGAGATCTGAATGAGAACACCAGGTAGAAGAGAGCCCAGACTTGTAATGTGGCTGAAGAAAAAGAGTAAAAGCATAATTTGTCTGAATCCAGGTATATCTTGGTATATTATAATTTTAAATAAACTGTGAGTTACATAGATAACGTAGCTTACGTAGCTTTTTTTCTCCTGCAGACTGCACATTTTAGTTCAACTCAAATCAACTCACCTTGTGCCAGTGGACACAACTTCCTCCAAGATGTGATGAATCCTTCCCGGGGGTACTAACCAACTGAGGTCTCCAGTAGGAACAGAGGTATCCCACACATCACAGCTAACAGACCATATGGCACCAGAAAGCCACCTGCATAAATAGAGATATATTGCATATATGCCCATAGAAATGAGACATTAATTCAGTCTAATCAGCAATAAATAAATAAATTCACTGTTTGTAAGATTCACCTCCACCATTCTTGTAGCAGAGGTAAGGAAACCTCCACACGTTGCCCAGGCCAACCACATTTCCAGCAACGACCAGAATATATTCAGTTTTACTGGCCCACTGTCCTCTGTCTGCAGCCCTCTTCTGACTTTCAGTTTTCCTTCTTTGTCTGTTCATCTCAAGATCAAAGGTGACATCTGTTGTGTGCTTCTGTTCTAACTTCAAAGTTCTGCTTTCTGTTCTTTGCTGCTTTTATTTTGTCTTTTATTAATTTGACAACATTTGGGGTTTTTGATTTGCAAAACACTGAGGAGCTCTTGAAAAGCCATTTTGTTCCTCTTGTAATGCAGATTTATGATGAAAAATGCAAAAAATACCCGTGTCACAATAACCCAGATTAACTTGGAGAAAAATCCAATCACTCTTTCACATATTTAATTTTTTAAAAGTAGGAAATGCCTAACCTTGCCCTTGATTCTATTCATTCATCATCTCACTAATCAAAACTACATTCCTAATTTAACAAAGAAGTTTAATCAGAAACTGGTCACCCTCATATCTGATTGGCCACCCCATTATGCCCAAATATGATTGGCTGTCTGTCCAGTGAGAGGTGGATCCTTAGTATGAACAACTGTTTGCTGACTATTTTTAATTGTGCATTGTTTTCTTTTGTGTGTAACCTATTTTTATTTTTATACAAAGTTAATTTACTTTATGGTTGTCCAGTGAGATGTTAGTTGTAGTTCCTTTTATACTACTCAAAAAATAAAAGCTAACAAAAAATATACAGTAAATTACTCCAGTTTTCATTAAACATATTTTTAGCATTTAGCCACACTTATCCAGAGTCATTTACATACTGTATAGTGCATGAGCAGGTTTTTTTTTAGCATCTCTGATGGGACACATTGGCTGTAATAAATGGACACTTTTTACCATGATACCATGCCGCAGCTAAATTTGTTCCATAAAGTAAAGGGTCATTATGAATGCTTAAATGCTTGAGTGACACCTTTCATATTCCTGAGCAGTCTATGAGGTTTAATATACTACTACAATGGAAACTAAATGGGTTTATATTTGTTCTGTCCTGTAGTTGTTGTTGCCCACGGTACAATGAGGCTAAATGTCTTTTATGAGGGCAGTACAGTATATAGTGAGTATAAAAGGTCATGTTTTTGTGTGTTTCAACCCCTTTAAATCGTATATTTGCATCACTGAAAATCATTCTGCAAACTATGCTACTGTGTTGCAGAAATTTGCATGTACTCTATATTGCTCTTGACTCATTTCCATACATATGGAAATCAATTAGCAGACTCTAAAAACATAGTTTGTTCAGCCCTTATTTTTTAAATGTCTGCATGTATTTATATATTTTATCCCACAAGGTATATGCAGTGTTTTACATACTTACATCCATATTTTATTTTAGTTGTGTGTATTAATTATTGTGTCTTTGGTGTACCACTGTACTGTTTTGTTGGCTAGGTATTTCATTGATAGCAACTGTGCGTAGCTCTATCGTCATGCCAAATTGGCCTTTGAGGAAAATAAAATATGTTAAAAAGCTTTTCCTTGTCTTGTCTTATAATGTCATAAATAAATAGAAACCAGAGGCAAACTAATAGGTAAAATACATTCAAAAACTGTAAAACCTTCAATCAAAAATAGTCTACAAAAATGAAAATTATACAATTATCCCTTAAAGCGATTTTCCACTTCCCCAGAATAAGCCACTCAATATGTACTCACCCCTGCTGACTTTGTTTATATCTTCGTATATATCTTAATGGACACACGTGTGGAAGTCCTGTGAGATCGACGCCGTGTTTACATCCTACCGGCTACATGCTACAGTTGACATTTCTGCTAAAAACTTGGCGTAAATGGCGTCTTTTGCGGTTAATTTTTAATGTCGCGGCTCGCGGACACTTGGATTACACCACACAAGCAGGATGGAGACATTTTGTGTTTGTTTTGTGTTCTTTTTTTTAACGTTTTATCAGTGGTCACCATTCACTGCCATTGTATTGGATGAGGCTGCTACCCTGTTTCTCCTAAAACTCCAGGAT
This sequence comes from Lutjanus campechanus, assembly GCA_027495735.1. Lineage (NCBI taxonomy): Eukaryota > Metazoa > Chordata > Actinopteri > Lutjaniformes > Lutjanidae > Lutjanus > Lutjanus campechanus. Next base: position 1,948 of record JAJHUR010083678.1, on the reverse strand, counting down.
TGTTTTGTGAACTGAAGACCTTCACCCATCATCACATCGGCATAGTGGTGAGTACATACTGAATGGTTTATTCTGAGAAACTGGAATATCGCTTTAAGATCACTCTTTATTGTAGGTACTAAAAATTTCAGGCAAGTGAGAAAAAAAATTCTGGTGATCCATTTTCTGTCTGATCTATAAATTCTTTTATTTCCTGTGTTTATGACTTAAAACAGTTTATGACTTTTTTAAAAACTCAACTTTTGCCAAGATAATCTTTTGAAGTTCCTTAAAAAAGTTAAAGCTACAGTGTGTAACTTTTACATGTCTGTACATGTCCGTTTCACCCAAGCCACTATGAGAGGAGATGACACAATGCTGATTAAGCCGATCGGCTCCTCTAACACCTCGCGGTATTTTCCAATATATATAATTTTTGATATGCTTGTCGACCGGCGACATTCCCGCGGTGCGCACAGGAAATTCCGCATTTTACCTCACAACAAGAAAGGAGGGGGAAGAAGAGCGGACCGTCTCATAGCAAGAGGCAGCGCACAGGTAGAAAGAGAAAGCAACATGGCGGAGAACCCAAAGAAGTGGCCAAGACACGGTTCAGAAGTGGATCCTACCACAAAGAAAAAGCCTGGACATTCGGCTGAAGGACTATTAGCAAAGAAGGAAAGTGACCAACAGAGAAGGCAAACACGGATTTGTATTGGCGTTGCTTTTCCTCAGTGGAGAGCCCTGAAGGAAGAAATGGGACTGAGGGCAGACATGGATGTTGCCTTGCTGCTGTTGGTTAAGTAAGTGACTTGGTTTATAATAATAGGAGTAGTATGTGTTGCTGTTACATGTACTGGACCTAGTACTTTATTATTTTCTTGGAAATGGTGCTATGAACGTAATGTAATGTTAGTAGCCTGGTGTTCGCCATGTTGTGTAGCGAGAGACAGTGTCGAGCAGTACACGGTGTGTAGCGAGTGTTGCTCTGTGTACCGTGACGAGCAGTACACTGTGTGTAGCGAGTGTTACTCTGTGTACCGTGACGAGCAGTACACGGTGTGTGGCGAGTGTTGCTCTGTGTACCGTGACGAGCAGTACACTGTGTGTGGCGAGTGTTACTCTGTGTACCGTGACGAGCAGTACACTGTGTGTAGCGAGTGTTACTCTGTGTACCGTGACAAGCAGCACACGGTGTGTAGCGAGTGTGACTCTTTGTACCGTGACGAGCAGTACACTGTGTGTGGCGAGTGTTACTCTGTGTACCGTGACGAGCAGTACACTGTGTGTAGCGAGTGTTACTCTGTGTACCGTGACGAGCAGTACACGGTGTGTAGCGAATATTACTGTGTACACGGTGTGTACACCTGGGCATACGTCATATGGAAGTGCCAGCTTTATTGTTGTAATAACGCAGAATTCCGCTAGGAGCCGACAGAAGTTACGCACTACAGCTTTAATTTGTGAAACAGATACACACTATATTGTCTTCAGAGTACACAGACAAATAAATACTCACCTGGAGGAAAACATTAATGCTTTTGGGCCTATTTAGCATATGGGGTAGTGGTGCACCTCAGTCTCTTGTGGCCAAAATGAGTATTACAACAACACAAAAATGATGACTTTTCTTTAACCTGTTTGCACAGATGAAAAACAAGTAACAAGAAAAATTATGCTGACGACACTTTGTTTCATCTTGCAAACTTTCTCCCCACCTGAGTCACAGAGACTATAGGAGAACAGAACAGAAGACAGCAACATTATTGATTCCACTACAGGTAGAAAAGGAGTGGTAAAAGTGATAAATATGATATAATAGAATAGAATAGAATAGAATAAATGAACTATATACACCTTCCACGTGTGTGTGTATATATATGTGTGTGTGTGTGTGTGTGTGTGTGTGTGTGTGTATATATACATACATATATATATATTAGTGCTGTCAAACGATTAAAATTTTTAA
>JAJHUR010083676.1:0-15536 GCA_027495735.1 Lutjanus campechanus | reverse complement strand
TGTTTAGTTTTATGCCATTCTTTTTGATTCTCTGAAAGAGTTTCTCCAGTCTCTCATCATGTTGTTGTGTTGTTCCCCAGACAACCAAGTCAACTATATAGACTCTGGTGCCTTCCAGACCCTCTATCATGGACTCCATTGCTCTGTGGACAATCTCTGGCGTTGATTTGATGCCAAATGGGAGCCTCAGGAAACAGTAACGTCCAAATGGCGTGTTAAAGGTGGTGTATTTGCTGCTTTCTGGGTCCAGCCTCAGCTGCCAGAACCTGTGTGAAGCATCTAATTTGCTAAAAAAAACTTAGCACCTGCCATTTCACTCATCATCTCTTCTCGTTTTGGGATCTGATAATGCTCTCTTTTAATATTTTCATTAAGATCTTTGGGATCAAGGCAGACTCTTATGGCACCTAATCAAATCAAATCAAATCAAATTTTATTTATATAGCGCCAATTCACAACAAAGTTGTCTCAAGACACTTTACATATAGAGTAGGTCTAGACCACACTCTATAATCATATTTACATCCGACAATTGAAACAATCCCCACATGAGCAAGCACTTTACACACCTGTATTCTTCTTCTTGACACATGTGATGGAGTTCACCCAGTCTGTGGGTTTTTCCACTCACTCAATGACACCCATTTGAGTCATCCTTTCCAGCTCTATTTTCAAGCAGGCTCTGAGTGGTGCTGGCACTCTCCTTGGGGCATGCACTACAGGCTTGGCATCGTCCTTGAGCTGAATTTTCTAAGTGCAAGGTAATGTCCCATGTCCTTTGAAGACAGAAGGAAACTTGTCCACTATGTCTGTGGTTCCCTCACACTGTTGTTGTTCCAGTCTTTTGCCTTGTTTGACTATTTTCATGTTGTCAGTGTTTATCTGATAGATTCTCTTTACCAGACCTAGGTCCTCAGATGCTTTGTCTCCTAAGAGTGACTCATGTCCATTAGGCTCAATGGTGAACAACAGGTTATGCTGTTTGCCTTTAGCTGTCACCTTAAGTCTGCATCCACCTTTTGTTTGTATTGGCTGATTATTATAAGCCTTCAGGGGTGCGACTTTTTCAGTGAATTTTCTAGGCTTCTCTGTCAGTGCCTTGAAATCTTTCTCACTAATCAAATTAACTTTGGCCCGTGTCAATTTTTTAAAAAATTCTCTTTATTAGAAATCACTCACAACAAAGACAAAGGTAATCACAACAGTAAAATTACTTCTACAGAGTGATTAATTTTTCAATTCAATATTATGCCTATAGAACATGAACACGAACAGAGAACCTGAGGTGTTCTTTCACTTTTTAGAAGAAAGAAATGGGGGTGGGTACTGTCCAAGTACTAAAAAATTATATGTGGAAAAATAAATAAATAAATAAATAAATAAATAAAACAAAAATAAAATGAATTAGTAAAACAGATAAATGGTAGATTAAAATCAGATAAAGGAGGGGCGCCTTAGAGAAATGTAAGTTTTCCATAATTCCCAATTTTCTTCAAATTTAGTTTTCTGTAGCCTTATAGAAAAAGTAATTCTTTCCATTACAAAAATTTCATAAATGGTATCGTACCAGTTGTCTATGGATGGGCTGCCTGGTTTGAGCCATTTCTTAGTGATTGCTTTCCTGGCTGCTACACTCAGTATTCCAAATAGGTATTTAGTCTTTGTGTTTGTCGATGTTGAGTCTGATATCCCAAACAGGAGTTCATCCCAGTTAAAAAAACATTTTTGACCCCTTAATTCTGTGCAGCTCTTTTGCCAAAATGTGGTTATAACTGGGCAGGCCCAAAACAGGTGAAAGTGATTGGCTTCCTTGGAGCCACATTTCCTCCAACAGCCAGAAGAGCCTAACTGATGAGATTTCTGAACTGGTGTAATAAAGTATCTGCAAAGACTCTTCCAGGCAAAAGTTCTCCATGAGGTCGAGTTCGATATCTTCCACTGAAATTCACAATATCTAATTGTCTCTTTGTCCCACCTTTGTTTTATATACATGGTGCTTGCCATTTTAGCCTCCTGTAGTCCTCTGTACAGCCTTGAAATGATTTTGAGTCTAGAATCCATTGTATAAGCACAAATAGACACTTTCAATAACTTGTTATCAAACACCTTCTGAACATCGGGGATTAAACTGTTTATATGGTGTCGTACCTGAAGAAATCTGCAAACCTGTATTGTGCCTTCAAAGATTGGAAATCACTCAATATACCCTGGTTTAAAAAAGTACAGTATGATGAGAGGCCCTGTTCAGCCCACTTCTTATAGTTCACATCCATCTTATTCGGGGTGAAATCCAAATTATATGAACACCATCTTAAAATCTTGATGTCCTCGAGCCAACCCGCCTTAGAAACTACATATAACCAAGTTTTTAGAGATAATGAGACCCATCTGTTACCTGCTTCAATTGTTTTTTTAATTATTTTTTTATCCCCTAGACATGCCTGGATTGGAGTCACCCCAGATATATTCTCTTCTATTTCTTTCCATCTGGCACGAAATTCAGAGTTGCACCAACAAATCAAGATTCTCAATTGAGCAGCTAAATAATAGTCTTTTAAACAGGGTAGTGCAAGTCCCCTCTTGTTTTTCATCAGTTGAAGGGTTTGATATTTGAATCTTGGCTTTTTCCCTTGCCATACATACCGTGATATTAATTTGTCCCATTCATTGAATTGTGCATCAGATATTTCAATTGGGAGAGTCTGGAACAAATATAGTATCCTCGGCAGGATATTCATTTTTACTGATTCAATCCATGATTCAAAACTGAAAAATGGTATTAGATTCCACCTCTTAATGTCTTCCTTTATCTTTTTGTTTAACAAATTAAAATTTAAAGCATATAAATTTGTTGGGTCTTTTGGGATGTTTAGTCCAAGATATTTAAGTTGATCTAGGTTCCAATTTAGTTGAAAGTTTGATTTTATAACATGGCTTGGTTTATAATTGAAACTCAAGATTTGGGTTTTTGGGATATTTAATTTATAGCCTGAGACAGCACTAAATGAATCTAGTACTGACCACAATTTTGGAATTGAGCTCTCTGGGTCTGACATATAAATTAAAACGTCGTCAGCAAATAATGAAATTTTGTGTTCTTGACCTAATATTTTGATCCCTGTTATACTGTTATCCTGAATTATCCTCTGACTTAATGCCTCAATAAATTTTGCAAAAAGTAGCGGGCTGATGGGCAACCCTGTCTACTTCCTCTTTTCAGGTCAAATGAATTTGAAATGGCACCATTTATTTTTATTGTTGCCTTTGGGCTTTTGTACAATGTCTGTATGGTTCTAATAAAGATCTGATGGAATCCAAATTTTTGTAGCACTAAAAACTCCCAGTTTACAAGGTCAAAAGCCTTTTCCGCATCTAGGCTCAATAGTACAGCCTGGACATTATTTTTAATTATATGGTCGATTACATGTAGTGTTCTGCGAATATTATCCTGGGTCTGCCTTTGCTGGATGAAACATGTCTGGTCTAAGCTTATTATTTGGGGGAGAATTTTCTCAAGTCTTTTTGCCAAAATGTGCGTAAAAATCTTGTAATCTTGGTTCAACACGCTTATTGGACGGTAACTACCACAATCAAGTTTGTCTTTTCCTTCTTTTGGTATCAAAGAAATAACAGCTTCCTTCCAGGAAGGAGGTGTCTCACCAGTCTTGAGAACGTGATTAAATGTTTTTTTCATTACTGGAGTTAGTAGGTCTTTCATTTCTTTATACCACTCAGACGGAAAACCATCTGGTCCTGCTGCCTTATTGGGTTTCAGATTTGAAATAGCCATTTTGATTTCTTCATCTGTTATGTCTTGTATCAAATGCTCATTTTGGTCATCTTTCACTTCAGGTAAATTTATAAGATCAAGAAAGGTGTCCATTTTTGTTCTATCTAGTTTGGGCTGTGTGTATAGATTTTTATAGTATGTTTCGAATGACTGTTATATAGCTGTTAATTTATGACATAAAGAATCTGTTAAGGGGTCCTTTACTTTATATATTGTGCTATCTGCTTGTTGTTTCTTTCATTTGTATGCCAATAGTTTAGCCGATTTCCCTCAAGCTTCATAGTATCTTTGTTTTAGAAAAACAAGCCTTCTTTTTATATCGTTTGAATAGATTTCATTGATTTAATTTTTCGTCTTGTCCAGTTCCATTTTTATTCTTTGATTTTTATGTGCCTTTTTATGGATATTTTCTACATTTTTAAGTTTTATTTGCAGCCTGTCCAAGTTTTCCTTCTTTTGCTTTTTCAAATTAGAGCAATAGCCAATAATTCTACCCCTTAGGACAGCCTTTGATGCATCCCAAAGAGTTGGTGGAGACACCTCCCCGTTATCATTTTCCTCAAGATAATTTGTAATATCTGTTCTTATTTGATCCCTCATTTGATTTAGTATCCGTGTTTAGTCTCCAAATTGTTCTTTTCTTTTCAGAATCTAATTGTATAACAATATAAACTGGGCTGTGGTCTGATAGATCCATGCATCCAATACTACAACTGTGTACCTTATCTATATCTTTTTGAAACATGAGAAAGTAATCAAGCCTAGAATATACAGAATGTGGGTGAGAGAAAAAAGTGAAATCTCTCTTTGTTAGATTCAGCTCCCTCCATGTGTCTATGAGACCCAGCTCTGCCATCATTAATTTAACATTCCTAATAATTTTTGTTTCCCTTAAATAGTAAGGTCTAGTGGTATCCAGAAATGAATTAAGTCTAATGTTAAAGTCGCCACCACAAACTAGTAAACCTTGAGCCTCTGAGATTATCAGTTCAAATATATGTTTAAAAAAATTTCCACACAGATCCTGGTGGGGCATAAACACTTAAAATAGTGATTAAAACTCCCTCCAGGTATCCCAAATGAATATAAATCTCCCATCGGTATCTTTCTTTTTATATGTGCACTCAAAGTTTAATTTTTTGGAAATCAGAACAGTTACACCTCTTCTGGGACCCTGGTTACAAGATGATGAAAACTGATTAAACCCAAATCTTTCCAATTTTGCATGTTCTAATTCTGTCAAGTGGGTCTGTGTGTGCAGTGGGTCAAGAGCTATTTCCACTTTCTCTCGCTTTAATTTTGCCAAGACTTTGCTTCTCTTAATTGGATTACCTAAACCATTTACATTGTATGTAATAAATTTAAAACATTGCATTTGTGAATATGAGACAGTATTTTAAGCCCCCAAAAACAAGTTTTCCTGAGTCATAAATTACACCTCTGCTGCCACAATGAACGGTGGCAAAAGAAAAAACATTTAACACTAATGACAGAATGAAACAACTGACCAAAAACATAAAAAAACAGTCTTGACTTCCAAAAGTAAGGCCTGTAATGTGGCCTTGTGACTCTGATGGGGTGAGAGTATAGAGGGAAGGCCTCTTTCTCTTTGCAGTGAGAGAGGGCCCTCTTCAGCTTCAAAGCTGACGCACATGTCCATCGAGTCCAGCAAAGGGTGTCCCGACAACAGTTTTAACCCCTTCATGCCCATAACTTTGATTTCAAAATAATGATTATATCACACTGGGAAAAGTTCAAAGCAAAAGGCTATTACATTGCAACTACATCTGACGATGCTTCTCCTTCATTCACCTTAAGTGAATGTAGCCTTGGCCAAGAGGAGTTGATGTCATCAGGCGGTCTCCATCGTTCATTGGGTGTTTCGACCCTTACCACAACACCCTCCCGATGGTGGGTCGGCAGTGGTGGCCAAGTCACTGCCCATCTCCTCCTCCTGGCTTCCAGCTAAACTCCTCTCTCCTGCTCCATAACCAGCAAGAGGCTCTTTCTGCTGCCTCCCCCATCCTGCGAGCTGCCGTCTTCCTCTCCTTCCCTGTCATTCCAATGGCTGTGAGCATTCTCCACACCGACTGGGCAGGGAATCCTCTACAGCCGACCTCGACCGGGAACAGCCAAGCCTGCCATCCTTTCCCCCTGCAGTCATGCTGTACTCATTACTAAAGGACTTATTTCGACTTGCATTATTTCTGACAGAGCAGAACTTGTCAACATTTTCCGTCAACATTATACTCATCAACATTAACGTCCTCAAAATTGCATTTGTATCACCAGTGTGTCTGAGAGAGCAAAAGTAACTTGACATAATTCCGTCAAAGAGTAGCTTCAGTTACTTATCAGTATCCTGTCGCCTGAATGCCTGGAGCCGTTCCTTGTAGCCTTGCGCTGAGCTGGCATTTTCAGTATTTCCTCGTTTTCCGCTGGTTTGCCAAGTCATCTGGTTGATTTGGTCCAAAAGGGAGGTCGACTTTTTCAGAACCGTCACCGGGATGCCCCTCTCTGCCAGATCCGCCGTGGCCTCTTGTGCAGATCCATAGACCACTGTGCCGTCCTGGTAAAACACTCTCATCCTCACCGGGTAGGGAGTTTGAAACTTTATATTTTTTTCCTTCAGCGCGGCTTTTGCCTCAGCATACTCTCTCCGTTTCCTCAGCAACTCCGGTGCATAATCGTGGTCCAAATGCACTCTTTTCCCTTGGAAATTGAAACCCCTCTTCTGCCAAGCTCTCCTGATAATGTCCTCCTTCGTCCTGTAGCTGGAAAACTTAACCACAAATGATCTCGGGGGGGGGGGGGCTTCTTTTGGTGGTTTCGATGCAAGCGCCCTGTGCACCCTCTCGATATTAAGCACTGTGGTGGAAGGTAGCTCCAATCCCTTCATTAATAAGTCCTCCACAAATGCTATGACCGATGTCGAATCGTTCTCATCTCCTTCCATTACTCCATGTATTCTGACATTTTCTCGCCATGTGCGCCCCTCCAAGTCTGTTAACTTGGCCGCCGTTTGCGTATGGAGCTTCACGAGCTCCGACAAAACATCCTCCGAGGACTGGATGCGCTCCTCCCCGTTGTTAATACACTCCTCTGCTTCCTCCATTCTTTTGTAAATCTTATTTATGTCTTCTCTTATGCCGTTTAGCTGCTGACTGGAATCCTTTCTAAATTCTCGCAACTCTTTCAGAATTAAGCTCAAGTTGTCGTCACGGTTCTGCTCCGTGTCATTGACCGGTTGCTCCGTGTCGTCCTCCATGTTGCTGCTAGCTTGCAACAGTTGACCGTCATCTTCTTCGACCTGTACTTTATTCTGTACTGTGCTTTTCCTTCCTTTCCGGGGCATTTTTGGTCGCCCGTCGATTCTATGCTCAGTTGACTGTGTCTATAAGTAAATTCGAGTTTTATCGGGCGGAAATTTCACCTTGCTGTCGGGAGCCTAACGCACTATGCTGCCATCACTGCCTCGGCAAAACTGGAAGTCCCCTGGCCCCTGTGTCAATTTTAAATGTTACAATAGTCCCATTAACTAACAGTGGAGCAGTCCATTTATCATCAGTTACTGAATTAACAGTCTGGCCTGTATCATCTACTCTTGAGGACCGTGTGTTAACATCCTCATCATGTGACACCATCTTTATGAAACATGTTTCACTCAAATCATCACTGTCATCTGTGTCTTCCTGCACTGTGTGCACACTCTGTCCCTTCTTCTTTGAGAGACACATTCTGGCATAATGGTTTTGTCCCTTACATTTTGCACACGTTTTTCCATATGCGGAACATTGTCTTGGTCTGTGTTTCCCACCACATCTCTTGCAAGTGAACATCTCTTTATCATTGGTTTTATTCCGGTTGTCATTGCTTTTAAATTTACTCCATTGCTTTCCTTTCACTGACACGGCGTTCACTGCCTCATTTTCTCGGTGCGCTGCGCCTTGCGCAGGCTCTCTGAATGTCAGTACCTGTTGCCGTGCAAGCTCACAAACGTAACATATTTTTATGGCACTGTCCAACGTGAGGTCTGTCTCTCTCAATAGTTTCTCCCGGAGCTTCTTCTCATTAGTCCCGAACACTATTTGATCTCTGATCATGGAGTCTCTGAGATCGCCAAAATTACAGGTCTGGGCTTTGATCTTGAGGTCGGTGAGAAAATTATCAAATGTCTCACCCTGGTGCTGTAAGCATGAGCGAAAGACGTACCTCTCGTACGTTTCATTTTTCTTTGACAGGCAGTGCTCATCAAATTTCTTCAAGACCTTTGTCGTCGGGTTGAGCAAACACAAATGTGTTGAAGACTTCTATTGCTTCTGGGCCAGCAATGGTGAGCAGCATGGCTATTTTTCTTTCCTCTGCTCATTGATCCACTCCAACTGCCGCAATATACAGCTGAAAATACTGTTTGAAAGTCCTGGCGGTTTTACTGCATCCATTTTGTTGTGTTGCTTCTCTTTCTTTATCTGACTCCTGGTACCATGAAAAGTTCTTGTTTCTCTATTAATAAAACATCCAATAGAACTTTATGCTAGCGGCAGCTAGCTGTTCATTCTTGTACTCTCGCAGGCTGACTCTCACATATATCTTCTTTGCTTCCTGTAACAACATTCACTCTATGTGTGGCCTACTGATGTTATACTGCCATCTATGGGTGACACCTTTGTTAGCATTTATCATTACACACAGATGATGCCCAGCTCTACCTTTCCAGCTTCACTGGCTCCTTATCAAACACTGCATCAACTTCTGCTTCTCACCTCTAAGGCCCTTCAAACCTAGCCTGGTTATATCTCTCTGAACTCTTTCATATTCACATTCCTTCCCGTACTCTCAGATCCTCTCTGCTATCCAACTCACCACACCATATACCTGCTTGTCTACCATGGGAGCCAGAGCCTTCAGCTGCCCTGCCCCTCACCTCTGGAACTCTCTCCCACAAGATACTTACAGTATTGACGCTCTTTCCAACTTCAAATCCAGTCTTGAAACGCACCTTTTTAAACTGGCATACTCTGTCTGATTCAGCTTCATTTGAGTTTTGTATATTGTATATTTTGTTTGCCTGACTGTCGTGCTTGTTTTTAATCTGTGATTGCATTATGCATTATGATTATCAATATTATTGGTGCTGATTAAGCATGTAAGTGTACAAAGAAAACCATCTGAATCCTGACCATACCATCACTGATTGATGGGTGCCTCTGTGAATTCACAATTCAGAAACCAAAAATGTGTATTTCACAAGCATCCTAACTTCCCAGGATCATAAGTAAACTCTCCTAACTTAGGGAAACCGTTAAGCCTTCTTGGCTTTCACTTTTCCTAGTTGTAGTAGACAGTTCACCCCAAAATAAAAAATACAGAGATACAGAGATATAAGCCATAGTGATGTCTCCCCTCTCTCCAATAGGGCTATAATTGAGCACCACAAGCTGAGTGCATTTTAGTCCTATTATGTTGAAGAGAAGGCAGACATCTCTACATATATATCTCCAAAATTCAGCAGTTCTCATCAAAAAACTCTAGATGAAGAAATGGCACCATGAGTCAGGAAAAAAAGGATTTTAGTTTTTGGGGTGAACTGTCCCTTTAACAGCGAAGTAAAGGTAACCTTTAACAAGACATCTAAGTGAACAGAATATGGAGAGGCAAATAACACCTGTGCTACTGTTTCTTCTGGCCCAAAACACACATGTTTGTTGGACCAGACTAGGAAGGAGCAGGCTGATTGGAGGAACCGGTCCAATCGAAGACAGGGAATCCCACAGCAGAGACGTGTCATCCTGATGCTGGAACACAGCTACATTAGCATAGATAATCTGGACTGACAGGGATTAATACATCACATATAATGCGCACAGTGAAAGCCACAACAATGATTAGCAACTTGTGTTCCTGTGGTGCTGTGAGTCAGAGCTAATCAGCCATCAGCATCTACTGTCTGTCTCTCAGTGTCTCCACTGCAGAGACAGGGGTCCAGCAGGGCCCTGACACACACTGGAAGAGCATTTATGGCCCTTTGAGTTGAAGCTGAGCTAGGTACTCTACCACAGTCTCTCAGTGTGCAAGCATTTGGAAAGTACATGTACCAGTCGTAGATCTGCTGTTCATTGTGCTTAGTTTACGTTTCTGTTTGTCCACTCTAAAGATTTTGTTAAAGGAGCCATATGTAGCCACTGCATGTGCAAAAATGAGAACTGCAGTCCAAATACCCACTTGGAGCCACAGACTATATATTAAATAGGTTTTCTTCTTGTTTAATTTACAAATGTATAATTGAAGTGAGTTGGTTATTTTATGATTTATACAGTAAATATATCACAAATTTCTCCTTTAAGCTCTGTATATAGCTCAGTTGTCGACAGTAAAATCTTTGCAAATGACTAGCAGCCTGTGAACTACAACATCAAAACCACCTAGTAGGTTGGCAGTGACAGCAAGCAAGGATCAGCCTGGAATTTAATGGAAGCAAAGGGGAAGACAGGGGCATCTGGGCACTAATCTTGCACAGTCAGACTCTACACTTTGTCTCAGAGACAGGTCTGGCTGAACCCACGATCATTTTGGTCCAGGGGGGAAAACGCTGTGGCTTGTCTGTGTTTCACAGTCATCTTAGGCAGTGCTATGCCAAGTAGGCCTTTGTAAAATATTGTCATGGGGAAGCAGAAAGAGAGGAGAATGTTGACTGAAACCAATGGCAGCTCCAGAGGGTCAGAATGTCAGGGTGCTTACATACAGTTTCAGAAGAAATTGTACCTTTTGTCTTTAAAATGTTTCTTTGGTGGTGGGTTTTGGAGAACAACAAGCCTAACCCTCTAACTTTTCCTATGAGTTTGAAAGTAGTCTACTATTAGTTTTTCCATGTGGGATGTGGGACCTCTTTATCTCAGTTCAGCCTTATCAATTTAGTAACACCATTCTGTGTGTGTGTGTGTGTGTGTGTGTGTGTGTGTGTGTGTGTGTGTGTGTGTGTGTGTGTGTGTGTGTGTTGGGGTTGTGAAGTGTGACTCCTAACACAAATGACAGCACAGGAGCAGGGAGGGCTCCTCCCTGCTCCATCCAACATCACTGGATGACAAGTGAACCTCTCCTACAGTTGTCAAAGCACTGTGCACCCTCAATGATAAACTGACACCAGATCAGATTCTCATGGAGTCACAGTGGTGCTGAAAGGCAAGTAAGATGTACTATTTAGTGTGAAGATATTTCTAACCCAGCGGATATGAGGAACTGAACGGTGCTTTCTAAAATTCCACTCAAAGATGTAACCTGAAGTGGTCCAACAACCAGGTCAAAAACCATTTGTCATGAAAAAGGGCAAAAGTAATCTTTGATATCATTTATCAGAGAAAAGGGCCATCTTAAATTAGAAGTGGTGCACTGTCTTCATGTGGAAATGGAATGGAATGTGAGTTCAAATCAACTCCGACTGAGTACATGTAAGACCATCAAATACACTGCAGGCAGAGTTAAAGTTCCTCTTTTCTGGGAGTCGGTCTGTGGAGTTAAAACTGAACTCCTGTGGGGGTTAAAACATTATCAGAGTCAAATACAACTCTCATCTTGAGTTGATTTTAATTTGAACTCTTTGATATTCTAAACATTCAACATTTTAAGTATGGTTCATTCAACAGTTATGGAGTCGATATTTCAAAACACTAAAAAGCTTTTAAATGAAAATAATGCCATATTGATTTCTACAAATGGCATACTTTTATTCAACATACAGTCTCTTCAAAACTCAGTGTTGTATGGATAGCCTACTTCTAATTTTGATTACTACATGGCTTTGTTAAGTACTTGATTCTGATCAATTACAACCTTCTAAGGTCTCATTTTTCTTTATAGCTGACCGTTGCTATGAAGAACAGACCATTGCTATGGACACTGTTCTGATCATAGACCTTGAAGGAACTGTAAAATCCTTGTTAAATCACTAAAATCATTGTAAAATTAATATTTTGTCTTTTTTGTTTTTGGTACATTACCATGTAACAAGCAGGACAATGTACAGTGAGCAGCTCACTATTGTGAAATAAAGCTAGAAAATCATTTGAAGATTAATTGTTGGGTCACATAAATGTGTGCCAGATTTTTCTTTTGCTAAGTAACCATGTAATAAGTGGGATAATGCACAGTGAGCAGGTCATGATAGTGAAATTAACCCCTTCAAGATGATTCAAGACTCCTCCGCTTCCCATCGGGGTCCTGCATCATGTTTTTGGCATTTATTTCACAGTAATGACCTGCTCACTGTACGTTATCCCTTACATATTGCACTTTCTTCACTAACAGTGTAACACATTACAGCAAATATTCACATTTAAGACAAACTTCATTAAGGTCAGTTTAACAGTTGGGAAATTGTGTGGCCAATTGAAAATAATAACAAATAACGTCAGTATACCACAACTCTACATATTACATAAAGTCTTCAAAGGAAAATTTTGCAAGATATACTGCACTCAGAAAATCCTCCACAGCTTAGAAATGTAGTTTGAGAAGTAAAATAGCACTTTTACCTGCCTCACAAAAGTTCAAATGAAGACTTATGGGTACAGCAAGAAAGCTGTAAATATGAATCAGCACCAGGAGTAGTGCTGAATCATGTTCCTCAACAGCCAGTGAATGAAGACATAATAATAATAATAATAATAATAATAATAATAATAATAATAATAATAATAATAATAAAGTACTCTTCTCCTCTTCATTGTTCTGTCTCTTGACTATAGACAACAATTACAAATGTTGAGTGTTGAAGATTGGCTCTGAGATGATATTTTTTAAGGCTCAGCATCTTTAGCTTTAACTGTTTTAGTTTAGTTTTAGTTTTAAAAAAATTAAAGTTGAAAGTGAAAATATTTTTTTAGAAAATATATTTGATCAGTTGAATGAATAAATAAATGTAAAAAGCCACATAAAGGGAACCATCAACATGTTACAGGATCATAAAAGTTTCTGATATAGGCTTGGTTAAGGTTTCGAGATACATTAAGACAGAGCAGATGCATCTGTCCTACTTGTGACAGACTTCATGTTACAGTGAAGGTAGTTTTCTATGGTTTTGACTCTGAGGATGAACTAAAGCTAAAGGCTAAAAACAAAGTGTGTACACAAGACAAGAGAGCAGTTGGTCACTGATTAGCAGCATTCCTCACTCCAGGGGAGAACAGAGGGGAGGAGGCCCTGTCTGTGCTGTCAGCAAATGTGAAAACAGTGGGGGTGTGCGCACACACACACACACGCACACACACACACACACACACACACACACACACACACACAGTAAACAAGTGTGCCATTCCTTGTTTTTCCAGGGCTCTGCTGTGGAGGCAGAACATTTGGATGAGTGGACGAACTTTTGCTGCTCGTGTCCAATTTGGTTCAGAGTCAAAGAGTGGTCGTGACCTGAGACAGGACAGAGGGGGACGAGATGGAGAATATAAATGTACAGATAAAAAAACTGATCGAGGTGCCACTAAATATTGCCAGCTATGAATAAACATAGAAGCCTATTTTCACTGTCTTGTTTTTTTCACTACAGATCATCTCCCAGTCTTTATGTATTTGGAAAGTGCCAGTACAAAGTCTATAACTGTGGTTAGTTAAGGTCAGTGTTGGTTTCTACCTTTTGTAGTTTTACAGTTTTTTTTACAACTGCTTTAACACGGTTTTGAAAACTTTTTTCTTCATTTTGTCAAAACACTTCACACAATTCACACAACCACAGACACAAGTAGCAGAACACCTCTGATCTTTTTCTAAATGAACCACTCATTCAAAAGTATGCAATAATTTGCAAAAACTTAATTTGTCACCGTATGGCACACACAAAGTTCATGCAATCTGATTCAGTTTGAACCAGTTACACACAACTGAGCTCAATCTAAAACACTTTTAAAATTACTGCTTTTCTTGTTGTCTGGGTTTGATTTCTGAGACGTTGTTAGAGTGAATTAAATTAATATATTGACCAAACAAACACACAATGATCCAAATAATTGCCTTTCTCCACAATATAAAACCAGTCAAATGTGTATTTTGAAAGGCAGGGCTTTGACTGGGTAGACAAGTGACATGTTAGATTTTTGAGGATAATGTAGAAAAGTGTGATCTGCAAAATACTGTGTGCTGTGTTTTGCAAAAAGTGAGTCTGAGAATGCAGATCTGGGCTGAGGTTTGCTCCTTCAGGTTTCACTAACTGTGTGTTATATTTAATTTTAGTGTGCACACAGTCAAAATCACAAATTCCTAATTACAATCTGTACACCATGACACACTCTGTCATTTAGACCCTTGATCCAGGTCAGGAAGTCACATTATCAAAACTCTTTGCAAAACAGCTTTGCTTTCACACAAAATGCATTTAATGACCACATTATCCTAAATCCATGAGACAATGTGTGCTGTCTAAGTGATAATTGTTGCCAGTGTTTTGGTCCAAGAAGTATATTTTAAGACATGTATGAAGTGTTTTGGTGTTTTGAGTAAGTTTTGGACATGAGATCAACTGTTTAGCCAAGATGCATGTTTTTGCAAACTGTATGAAAAGTTTTGAAAAAGTGGCTTTTATATATCAGTATATCAGTATTGACTGATGCTTGTTAAAAAAACTGCAACAGGGAAAAAAGATGAGACCTCAGGAAGAGCCATGGAGAAAGGATCCCTCTCCCAATCACATGCATAGACAGACCAACAACATAATTTTATATACACCTTATTTGATAGCACAGCTGAAGAGTGACAGAAAAGGAGAGAGAGAGGACTGACATGTAGCAAAAGGCTGGAATCAACCCCCGTCCTGTGGTGATTAGTACTTGGGGTACACGCTGTATCAGGTGAGCTACCAGATACAAAATTTGATGACAATTTTATGAAACTTGTAGATTCTAAAATGATGAGATGTAAAGAATGTGAGTCTTATGACTTCAGGTGTCTCCAAGTGGGACATGAGCCACATGACCTTTACAAATGTGAAAAAACAAGAAAATAAAAATAGAAAATGCATCCATACTGCTCGTCTGGTGTAATCCAAGTCTCCTCAGGCTCCAGCATGTCAAGTTCCTCACTGTAGATTCTTAGCTTGGAGTCACATGCACATGCACACTGTCTGAACTGTGTGTGTGTGTGTGTGATGTGACAGTGTGCAAACGGCATGTTGGGACTTGGAGACTTGGATTACACCAGACGAACAGTATGGAGGCATTTTATGTTTTTGTATTTTTTTTTTTCCACTTGTTTTTTACATTTGAAAACTGGTCACCATTCCAGGGCTCCAGACTAACTTTTTTTACTAGGAGCACAGTGGCCCCTAACTTAAAATTTTAGGAGCGCAAGCAGAAAATTTAGGGGCGCACACCAAAATCGACTTGCAAAGTTAATATTCATATTTCCTCTCATTTTCACTGTATTACTGATAAATACTTGAACAATAAATGAAATTAAATATTATATTGGCAATGAACTAGGCCGTGTTAAATTTTAATATCAATTCTGCCTCCTCGGCGCACTGGTTAGCAGCCTCTTGTCTTCTAAATGCAACTCAAACTGCGGGTTTTATACACTACTTGTTTCATGCTGTGTCCTACTGTACGTGAGTTGTTGCGGTGGCAATTTAGCAGAGTAAAAAAAAAAAAAAGTTAGTTTTCTCCGAGGTACACTTGAACACAACACACCCCTATCTCCCTCCGTCTCTCCTGCCTAGTGCCTGCTACAGCTGCTGAGTCTCACTCTCTTC
>JAJHUR010083675.1:0-27066 GCA_027495735.1 Lutjanus campechanus | reverse complement strand
GGTACTGGACGAGGCTGCTATCCTGTTCCTCCTAAAACTCCAGGACTGTTTTGGAAATTGAAGATTTTCATCTACCATCACATCCACAGGGTGGTGAGTATATAATACGTGGGTTAATCCTAGAAGGTGGAATATCCCTTTAATATTTTGAACTAACTGGTGGCGACATCGTGTTGTGTGTCTTAGATGGTAGAAACACAAGTTACTCTGCTACCTGCATTAAGGGTCAGAAGTGTTTGAATTTATGCAGCTTTGTTCTTGTTAATCAATTAATTATAGCCGCAGTAAACTCCACCGTCATATGCTCTCCCTCTCTCTGTCTCTCTGCCTGTCTGTCTGTCTGTCTCTGTCTCTCTGTCTCTCTGTCTGTCTCTCTCTGTCTCTCTGCCTGTCTGTCTGTCTGTCTGTCTCTCTGTGTCTCTCTGTCTGTCTGTCTCTGTCTCTGTCTGTCTCTCTCTGTCTCTCTGCCTGTCTGTCTGTCTGTCTCTGTCTCTCTGCCTGTCTGTCTCTGTCTCTCTGTGTCTCTCTGCCTGTCTGTCTCTGTCTCTCTGTGTCTCTCTGTCTCTCTGTCTGTCTCTGTCTCTCTGTCTGTCTCTGTCTCTGTCTCTCTGTCTCTCTGCCTGTCTGTCTCTGTCTCTCTGTGTCTCTCTGCCTGTCTGTCTCTGTCTCTCTCTCTGAACTGTGCATTCGCCACAACCTCTGGTAATATCGCCAAGGGAAAAAAACGATTGTTGTCCATCCCTTCAATCGTCAATATACGATCGGATCACCAATCGGCACAAGTCTATTGGCTAGGTATTGATGCCCTTGTAAGAAAATACTAAATTAAAATGGGCATGACAGTTAAGCTGTTATGATCTTCTTTTAATGTCTTAAGAGGATTGGAGCTTTATTCTTGCAGGTTGTGAGTCATTTGTTCAAATATACAGAAAATAACAAGAACTTGTGAAGAACATGATTATGTACTTTTTCTAACAGACATTTTTTATTATACAAGAGTAATATGGTTAATTCTTAGTTTAAATGACTAAACACAGAGTTAAAGGTCTGCTTACACTGGAGGTTTTACTACCATGACAAACATCATTTAGCAAAATCTATTTCAGTTTAACAAAACTGTCAAATTACTTAAAAAGACTAAAATGAGACCAAAACTAAAACTGATTTCCACGGACTAAATTTTAACTAAAACAAAACTAAACTAAAAGACTAAAATGTGACTTTAACTAAATCCAGTCTTTGGTGAGTTAAAAATTCTTGTCAAAATTAACACTGGTTTGGACAAGAATGCGATTAATTAATTGATTAATTGTTAGTTGCAGCCCTAAAAAATATTGTGGTATGTAATTTTGCCCGTTATCATTTTATCACCACAGCCGCTTCCACACAACAAGTCATCAGTAACAACCTATACGATCAATAATTATTGATATCGACAGATTTAAAACTGCAGGTTTCTCAGCTGCATCGCTCGGGCCTATCTCAAGTCTTAGTGAGAAAAACTGAGATTAAGATTTGAGCAAGAATCGTGCAGCCTTAGTTAGTAGTGGCAGTAGTGCAGTAGGTAGTAACAGTAACAGTAATAGTAATAGTAATAGTAGTGTTACCTTGAGGAAGGGGATGAGGTAGGGCTGTGGGGAGGACTTCAGCTCAGCCTGCAGCCGAGTGGTGAACTCCTCCGGCTCAATCTTTGCATCCTGAACACAAACACACACACACAGAACAGACACGTCAGCGTCTCTGCAGCCGCACTGTATAAATAAAGTTTGACTGTTTGAATCTGAGCTGATGATGATGGTGATAAAATGATGAAGCAGCAGCTCACGAGCAGGTCCTGAACCAGGGCCTTCACATTCTTGGAGGTATCTGGGGAGGGCGAGTTGTGGGACGCCAACTTGATCAGCGTCGCCAGGAAGTTCTTGCATTTCTTCACGTTCTCCTGCATCTCCTGTCAGGGAGGGGTTAAAAACCACTGGTGAGTAATCCGATTACTTCTCTAACATCTGTCTACTCTGTAAACACGAAGTGTAAGCGGACCTGGGAGACCACGGTGACTCTGCCGGCGGGCGTGGCGGGGGCAGCGGGCGTCGTGCTGGTCAGCGGCGTGGACGGGACGCCGGCAGGTTTGGCCAGGGGCGTCCCCCCCGCCGTTATCACCGTCTGGGCCTTCTGAGGCGTGGTCATCTTCACCGACACCGCCGCACCGCCGGGGGCCACTGTGATGGCCTTCTGGGAAACAACGGACGCCATCAGAGAGAAAAACAGAACACCAGCACAAAAATCATCCTTTTATTTAACATAACAATCATTTATTGATTAGATTCTCTTAGTCCAGAGACATTTACACCATGATGATGCTGCACGATACAGTAAAAAACAAAAGTAATCTGATACGTGATTGTTTTTATTTTTTAATTTAGTTTTGGTTGGTTATAAAAGCCTGGGTGGCAGCAGGTGAGCGTATGAAACGGGACACACACACCTGTACGGCGGTGGTGGAGGGAGGCTGAACCATTCTGGTCTGAGTGGGGGAGGCCAGGCGGACGGTCTGAGGAGCCTGCAGACAACAGGGAGGGACAACAGATGAGCTCATGCAACAACAAAGCATCATGGGAAATCTGATTAAAGTTCATGTGAGGACACAACAGACTTATGAGAAATTAGATCAACTGATGTTTATATATCCACGTTATTTTCTGTTCTGCGTACGTATGTCACACTCTTTTTCTGGATTAACTGATTGATTGATGGTTTGGTCCAGCTGATGATATCAGGTGTCTTGTTTCATCTGACAAACAGTCAAAACACAAAAAGATTCACTTTATTTTCACAGAAGACAAAGAGAAGCAGCAGATCTTCACCAGTTTGAAGACAGAACCAGCAACATGTGACTTCTTCTCAATGAATTACTTGATTGATTAATCAGCCGATTGCTGCAGCTCTACAAAATCCCAAAATGATGTGATGTAAACAATATTTAAACATGAAAATAAAGTTTACATCGGTGATAATGTAAAACACCAGAGAAGAACATACTGAGCATGTGCAGGGAGCTCAATTTTCTGAGGCAAAGAGATATTTATTTATTGATAATTTGACACCCGTTGCTTCTCCTTTATTGATTTGACCCTGATTCGACAGACAAAATCTGGCACAGCCCCTGGATACGATAAACAGAAACAAAGAAATCTGAAAAATCTACACCTGAAAAGATGTTTTCAAAAATCTCAGTTTCAGTGAATTAAAACTCCAAAATGTAGAGAAAAATATTAAGACAAGATCTGAGAGAGAAGCACTGCAACAGGAGCAGGCAGAGACAGAACCCAGGTGAGTCCAGGGGACAAAAAGAGTAGAGCCAAGTAAAAACAAAACAAACAAAAACAAACAAACAAACAAACACAAGGAGTCCAGTACATAAATTCAGTAGAGTCCAGTAAAGACCTGATCACATCGTCTTCATTTCAGCTGACACGGATCATTAAACAGGCCCTTATGACATCAGCAGTTTAATCTACCAATTAAAGACTGAGTCCCACCTCCTGCAGCCTCTAAACGACCTTAGTGATGGTGACATCATCAATCAATCATCAGTTTCATATTGATCCGACAGCTGTGGCCCTACGGACCCTGGCGTGTAGCAGACCTACCGTGGTGGCGGTGCTGACCCGGATGGTGGCTGTGGCGGCGGTGGCAGCTGTGGGCGTGGCCGGTCTCTGGGCGAGGTTGGCCACCGTCTGTCCCTGCTGCGTCTTGGCCTGAGCCTGAGCCAGAACCTGCTGAGGGACCATGACCAGCTGACCCGTCTCCGTTCGGACCAGAACCATACCTGAGGGAGACAGATAAATGTTAAAATGTTGCATGTGTCTTACAAGAACAGGACACGTGTTTTCACAGCACGTCATCAATCCGGACGTCGGCCATGTTGGACATACTGAACGTAAACAATACGATATAATGGAACTAGACGACACTCAAAAACTCAACAGCAACGTATATCGTATAACTCATATTTTCACCTCTTTACCTTTCTGTCAGACAGACTTTTCTGACAGGAAACAACTGTTATATAAGACAAATATCACTCTGTTTACCAACCAAACTCCATTCATAAAATCTGTAATTTTAGCTCACAGAACACAGGAGTTGTTGGTCTGCTGCTGCTTCCATCTGTTAGTTTGTTTGTGTTATTGTGAGACTTCTGTGTTTTAAAGGATTAATTCAGACTCACTGAAGTAGCACAACAACACAAATTTGCTAACAGATGGAGGCAACAGCACACCAACAACTCCTGTGTTCTGGGAGCTAAAATGACTGATTTTGTCAATGGAGTTTGGTTGGTTTGTAGAGAGTGATATTTGTCAGTTTCCTGTCTGACAGAAAAGGTAAAGTGGTGAAAATAATAATAATAATAATAATAATAATAATCCCATTGTTTACATTCTGCGCTGTTACAAGTCTCTCATCCATGAGTAGATGCACACTTCCTCCTGAGCAGTGATACGGTTGGTGGGTTAGGGTTAGGTCTGTGGACGAGGTCTGTGGATTATCTTCAGTAACCAGGTCACGATTTGTCTCTTTCAGCTCCACAAGCTCAGAGTCATCTTTTTCTATTATAGTGTTTGTTGGAGATGCAGGGATGTAAACAACATGCTGAATATTCAGTTTAAGCCAACGTGAGGACGTGTGACCCACAGACAAGTTCAGGAAAACGTGTGGAGGCTGCTCAAACTCACAGAGAAGGACTCGGTCAGTGGGAAAATAAAGTTAACAGGAGCTGAAGATCTGTACGAGCTGACTTCTTCGTTTTAGAAAGATAACCCAACAATTTTGCTTTTATTTCCTGCTGATCTGACATGAAAATATAAACCAAAACAACTTTATTAACAAAAATCTGTTGTTTAAGAACTAGTTGGTTATTTTCGTAAACTGATGTTAAAACTACATGTGGGTGATTAATCAGATTGAGACATTTCTTAAATTTAAAAAAAAAAGTCAAATTTCTCTGATTTCAGCTTCTTAAATGTGAATATTTTCTGGTTTCTTTCCTCTCTGACAGGAAACTGAAGATCTTTGAGTCGTGGACAAAACAAGACATTTGAGGACATCATCTCGGACATTTTCTGAACCAAACAATTAATTGATTATTGGAGAAATGATTGCCAGATTGATCACTAGTTGAAAAGACCGTGACAGGATCAAGACCTTCAGGAACAGTTGTGAGTTCTGTTGCGTTGTTTACGTTCAGTATATCCAACATGGCCGACCTCTGTGCCATGAAAACACTGACTCTGTTTTGAGGTGAACTGTGAACAAGTAATAATTAAGATTTTTAAATGTTGGTTCAAGTTGCACAGATTATCACAAACAGATTTCACTTCTGGCAGCCATCTTTGTTTGTAGTCACAAGCTGATAAAAATAAAATGTTTATGTCATCATAACAACAGGTGACCCGCCAGGTGTGTGTGTGCGCCTCACCGGGGGGCATGGTGAAACCGGGGGGCAGCTGGATGGTGGTCTGCTGTTGGGGCCGGACCGCCAGCGGGGGCTGAGGGGCCGCCGCTCTGCTTGGGTTCACTGCCAGTCCTGGTCTCTGCTGCTGGAGGGCCGGAGCCACTACAGGGGCCACCACGGGGGCCCCCGGGGGCCTCACCACAGCCACTGCAGGCTGGAGCACCCCGTTCACCGCCGGCTTCACCCCACCAGTCCCAGTTCCAGTCCCGGCGGCCGGACTGGTCCCAGTCTGAGTCTGCACCGCGACGGGTGGGGGGGTCCCAGAGACCGGCTGGCTCGGGACCAGCATCTTGGTGTGGATCAGGGGACCGCTGTGGTTCAGGACCTGAGGACTGGAGACCCCTGGGGCCCCCAGCTGGGCCCCCTTGAGGTCCACTCCATTCTGGACCCCGGGGGCCGGGCTGGGGTGTCTCGGTAGGGTCACAGCGGGGGAGGTCCCAGGTCCAGGGAAGCCAGGCTGAGAGGACATGATGGAGGAGCCGGGGACCACCTTCACAGGTCCAGGTCCGGGTCCAGGCCCGGGTCCGGTGGAGCCGTTCAAACTCTGCAGTCCCGGGGACCCGGTCCTGGTGTCGGTGTGGGAGCCGGGAGCCGGGCTCGGACCCGCGACCGCAGCCCGGGGGAAGCTAACAGGCTGAGAGCCGCTCAGAGTTCCGGGTCCTGGTGCCGGTGCAGGTCCCGGGGAGGCGGCGGGGGCAGGTGGAGCGGCTCCAGCGGGGGTCCCAGTCCCGGGGCCCGCAGAGGAGGTAGTGGAGGGCTCGGGGGGACCGGGGTCCGGGTGTCCTTGTTCCGGCTCCGCGGACCCCGCTGCTGCTGGCGGCTCGCGCACTTTCCCTGAGAGCGGTCCGCACGCGGCCGCTACCGCCGCTGTCTCGCGCCTTCCGCCACAGGCCTGAGCGGCGGGAATCTTCCTGTCGCCCAGCTGAGACTCCAGAGAGCCCACCAGGTCGCTCACCGCCTTCTCGTCCACCTCAGTGAAGAGCATGTCCTCCAGTGGGTCGGAGGCTCCCGCCATCTTTGATGCTGGACCGTTGTGCAAATCGTATTTTAGAATGTACGCATGCGCGGAGGATCGGTGCTGTTTTCCAGCATAGAAATAGAAGAACTAGATCTGAGCTTCAACACAACGTATGACAGTGTTTTCTAAATACTTTAATCTTATTGTTTACACGTTTTGACATGTAGAAATGTTAATTTCTTAAAGTAAAATGTCACTTTTACTTTTTCAAGAACGTAATAGATCTTTAAATCACGAGAATTACTTCAGCAAAGAACAAGAAAATTATCAAAACTGAGAGTCTCCAAACAATTAAATGTTTATATTCAACATGTTCCCCCCAACATGCTTTGTGTTAACATATTATTACTATTACTATTATCATTATCAGCAAGATCATTTATTATCATTTTAAATTCCCGTTCACTTTTGTCTCTTTTTTTAGACCGTTTTTATATTTTAATATTATCTGTGTATACCAAATTGTTGTTTGTTTAAAAGAAACAAAATATAAGTAAAAAAATATTAAAATAAAATAAAAATAACAATATCAGATTCAAGGTGTTTTTGTAGCTTGAACTGCAGGTAAAACTCATCGTAAACTGAAGTTATAAAGAAAAACTAATTGAAAACTAAAACTCGGTGTGGAAAAACATTTTAGTTAACTGAAATAAAAATAAAAACTACAGTTTAGAAAAATTTTAAAACTAACTGAAATTATAGTGTGTATGACCAAAACTAACTAAAGTAAAATAAAAATAAACAGGCATCAGTGCGTCTATTTATTGAGACTGGGATATCTACATGACTGTGAGCTAACTGGGCAACACTTTCTAATAACCATAATTAATGAGTAAATATCTTATAGTTAATTAACAGCTATTTTACTGTTAACAAATAGTTCAATTATATTAGCACCAATATGATTTATGTAAATTTATGATTAGTTTGTGTAATATTAGATCAGAATTAGATTTTGTGTCATTGCTTATAGGTGCCTTACATTACATTAGTAATGATGATTACATTAGTAAA
Organism: Lutjanus campechanus; assembly: GCA_027495735.1. Taxonomy (NCBI): domain Eukaryota; kingdom Metazoa; phylum Chordata; class Actinopteri; order Lutjaniformes; family Lutjanidae; genus Lutjanus; species Lutjanus campechanus. Next base: position 19,522 of record JAJHUR010083675.1, on the reverse strand, counting down.
CTATTTTATTGTTGCACACATAACAAAAACATCAATTATAGTTGTGCTAATAATTAATAAACATTATTCATTATAATTTCATTGTTGGTTAAGAGTGAAATTTAAAAAAAATGAAACTAATAAAAAAAACTAGTTGAAACTACACAGAATTGAAAATAAAACATACAATAAAAATAAAAAACACTAAGAGGTAAACAGAATTATTATTTGATAAAATACCCTTTTCTATCTTTCTTCTTTAATACCGCGATTAATATCATATCATGGACTGTTTATCTCGGTATTATCGAACCATGAGTTTTTGGTATTGTGACGTCTGTATTATTCATACAGTCTGTGGTTGACACAGCACACAGGCTGGTTGTGTTTCTCTTCTATGCTGAAGAGATCTAGATCTCACGGCGCAGGGTAAACGCGCGATATTATGATTTCCCGTCAGCCACCGCGCTCAGAGCCATTCGATGGAGGAGGAGGTAGCCATGTTGTAGCGGTGAGAAGAGCGAGCTGGTGGAAAAGCACAAACCGGATAAACTTGTCGTAGAGTCGGTTGTGTTGCACGCACAGTTCGGCTGTGATCCCTGTCCGGAGCGCCTGCCGGGTTCAGAGGCACCATGAGCGGCGGGACGCCCTACCTGGGCTCCAAGATCAGCCTGATCTCCAAGGCCGAGATCCGCTATGAAGGAATCCTGTACACCATCGACACCGAGAACTCTACTGTGGCTCTGGCTAAAGGTACCACAGCTAACAGGCTAATGCTAACAGCAGCTAGCATCAGGTTCTGTTGTTAGCATCCGTGCGAGTGCGCGCATGTGCAGTCCGTGTTCATATGTTCATAATACAGATCAAACTGCGATCTGGAGGTTAACTGTGTGCAGTTTCAAAACAGTATTAATAACGTTAGCCAGGTGGCTAGCTTAGTCTGCTTCCGTAAGCTAAAAGTCTTATGCTAGCATGCCTTAGCGTCACCAATAACCGAGCTGTTTTTCTAGATGAGAACCGCGGACTAGCGAGAAATCTCGCGAGACTGATCTTTTTAAATCCTAAATCGTGACCTTTCTTTCACCACATCAAGGTGTTTTTCAGCTCCAATCCTACCAGATCTTCACCACAGCGCCTGTCACACTACTAAACAATAATCAATTTATACAAGGTGTTCAATGAGGACACGACGCGTACAAATCTCGCGAGAACTCCGCGAATCAAGGGATCCCTTTTAGACACGATCATTACGGAGCAGTAACGTCACGTTAGGATGCTAAAACATCGTCAGAGAGCTAACAGCGGCGCTCCTTAAGTCTGACGAAGAATTTAATGAAACAAAACATAAAAACTCAACATGGCGGTCGGTTATTAGCTCAGAAGACACGTAGACTCCGTAAATGTTAACTGAGTGTGAAACATGAGTCAGCTTTCACACCTGTCAGCTAATGTTAGCAAGTTGGCTAGTTGTATGTAAGCAGCAACAGCCGTGCAGCAGAGACGTGTTGACGGAAAAAAACTAGAAGAAACCGTTGATGTAACGTTCACTGACCGAGTTTTTGGTCAGTTTAATTTGCTAGTAACGGAGCAGCTTAACGTTCTGTGTGTGTGTGTGTGTATGTTAGGTTGGCTGAACACCTGACGTCACTGAGTGCGCACTCACCTCACCTGGTTCACTAACAACAGATTATGACGACAAACTTTAATGAAAGTTTATCCCTCAGCTCAGCCTGACAGTGAAGTACACAGCATCACAAACAAAGCTGTGCCGCTTTATTCTGTCACCACAGTTCTTTGTCACAGTTACCATCTGTGGAGGCAAATAACTGTCCTCATTACAGCTGCAGCAACTACTCAATCAGCTGTCTACTTTTAAATTCATCACCAACTATTTTGAAATTCGAATAATTGTTGGTCCTTTTTTTTTTTTAAGAAAAAAAGTCCAAATTCTCTGATATTTGCTTCTTAAATGTGAATATTTTCTGGTTTCTTTCCTCTCTGACAGTAAACTGAATATCTTTGAGTTGTGGACAAAACAGGATATTTGAGGACGTCATCTTGGACTTTGATCAACATTTTCACCTTTTTGTACGGATGCAACAACTTATTATTTTCATTATTGATTAATCTGTAATCTTAGTCTGTGTGCTCCACTGTGTTGACCTGTATTTTTTTAAGTATTTCTTTTAACAATTAATTTAATTCTCGGTCAATCTGTTGATTATTTTCTCCACTAATCAATTAGTTGTTGTTGTTGGTCCATAAAATGTCAGAAAATGTTGATCAAAGTCTAGGATGACGTCCTCAAATGTCTTGTTTTGTCCACAACTCGAAAATATTCAGTTTGCTGTCAGAGAGGAGTAAAGTAACCAGAAAATATTCACAAGAAGAAGAAGAAGAAGCTGAAATCAGAAAAATTGGACCTTTTCTCCATAAAAATTTCCTCAAACAATTAATTGATTATCAAAATAGTTTGCATTTAAGTTAATTATCTATTCATGATTGATTCATTTTTGCTCCAATATTTTGTTGACATGTTCCACCTCCTGCGATGCTAACTGTGATGATGCTAGCTGCGATGATGCTAACTGTGACGATGCTAGCTGTGACAATGTGACGATAACTATGCATGCTGACTGTGAGCTTTCTCTCCGTGTTAGTCCGTTCCTTTGGCACAGAGGACCGGCCCACCGACAGGCCCATCCCACCTCGAGATGACACCTTCGAATACATCATCTTCAGAGGCAGCGACATCAAGGACCTGACTGTGTGTGAACCGCCCAAACCAACATGCTCTCTTCCTCAGGACCCTGCCATAGTCCAGGTACGCCTTCACACGCGCTGTTCGGCGCCACCGTTTGTGGCATTTTTGGTTTACGGTGTAACATTATTAATAGTCCCTGTTCTCCTCCTCAGTCGTCCATGAGCTCCAGCTCCTCGTCTTCTGCTGCCGCTGCTCCCACCCCGTTCCAGTCTGCTGGTTCCTACGGCCTCTTCAACCGGGCCCCAGTTCCTGCCTATAGCCAGTTCAGCGCCAGTCCCCTGGTGTCCCCTCAGTTTGGACCCGTTGGTGTCGGTGAGCACGATACTTTATCAGATCTTTGCTGTGATTCAGTTAGTTCTCTGCAGTGCGAGCAGGACTGAGGTGGGCATGATATCCAAGGGTTCAGGGTCTCTCTGTGGCTCTGGTACCACGTAAATCATGCCACAAAAACCGAGGAGTGTGGATTCACGGCCTCAGTGTGACTTTAAACAGTCGAAGCCTTCACTGTCCTCCTCTACATCATCAGTGTCAGTGCACAGTGGTATGAATCTAATCCTCACTGAGGTTCAACAGCAGTATGTGTTTATTACTGACAGTATTAAATGTGTGTGAGGTGCCTCAAACCTTTAATGAAGATGCTGAACTCCAGAGGATCCACTCTGGTCCTGACACTGGATTTTCACAGCTGATAAATTCAGAATTTGCATTCTAGGTAGAACTCTTTGGGTTCCAAGTGAACTTTTATAAAAAGTTCTAATGGGAACCAAAATGGTTCTCCTATGGGACAAGCTGAAGAACCCTATATGGTTCTAGTTATCAGCTGTATGTGACGCTGTCAGAGAATGTGGAACATGTTGCTGTGGAACTAGAACTCTGATTGAGGGGTTGTTTGGTAAATGAAACATTTTTAAGATTTTCAAAGTCTGATTAATCGATGAATTGATGATGAATTTTTTCCATTGATCAATTAAGGACAGAGCCGACAGTCTGCAGTCATCATACTAATACAAAGTATTTTAATTTGATATTATGATTCATTGGGATTTTTCTTTTTGTAACACTGGAGCTGCACAATTAAAGACAAAATCACAATATGAACATAAATTCAAAATAATGAGGTTCTGCAGAGACGTTCTGGACTGAAAATCTTTGTTCTCCAGATGAAAGAAAACATGTTTGTTTGGTTCAGATCGTCGGCCTGGGCGATAGAGCTGAAAAACCTATCATGATAGTGAAGTTTCATATCGTTTGATATTGATAATTATTGATCATGCAGGTTAAGTACATGTTGTGTAGTCGAGGGGGTGGAAACAGCTGAGGTGATAAAATGAGTGAAAATCACAATATTTTTGACCAAGAAACTTGATATTGTGACAATATTGTACAGATGACTGTCGGTGCTTTCACAAAATATGAGTTTTTTGATCAATAATTATCAATAATGTGGATATAATGAGGGCGTGAGGGCGTTTGAAGGCGCGTGAAGGCGTGTGAGGGCGTTTGAAGGCGCGTGAGGGCGTTTGAAGGCGCGTGAGGGCGTGTGAAGGCGCGTGAAGGCGTTTGAAGGTGCGTGAGGGTGTGTGGGGGTGCGTGTGAAGGCACGTGAGGGCGTTTGAAGGCATGTGAGGGCGAGTGAGGGCGTATGGGGGTGCGTGTGAAGGCGCGTCAAGGCGTGTGAGGGCGTTGAAGGCGTGTGAGGGCGTGTGAAGGCGTGTGAGGGCGTTTGAAGGCGCGTGAAGGCGTGTGAGGGCGTTTGAAGGCGCGTGAGGGCGTGTGAGGGCGTGTGAAGGCGCGTGAGGGCGTGTGAAGGTGCGTGAAGGCGCGTGAAGGCGTGTGGGGGCGTGTGAGGGCGTTTGAAGGCGCGTGAGGGCGTGTGAAGGCGCGTGAGGGCGTGTGAAGGCGCGTGAGGGCGTGTGAAGGCGTTTGAGGGCGTGTGAAGGCGTGTGGGGGTGCGTGAGGGCATTTGAAGGCATGTGAGGGCGTTTGAAGGCGCGTGAGGGCGTTTGAGGGTGCGTGTGAAGGCGCGTCAAGGCGTGTGAGGGCGTTGAAGGCGTGTGAGGGCGTGTGAAGGCGTGTGAGGGCGTTTGAAGGCGCGTGAAGGCGTGTGAGGGCGTTTGAAGGCGCGTGAGGGCGCGTGAGGGCGTGTGAAGGCGCGTGAGGGCGTGTGAAGGCGTTTGAGGGCGTGTGAAGGCGTGTGGGGGTGCGTGAGGGCATTTGAAGGCGTGTGAGGGCGTTTGAAGGTGCGTGAAGGCGCGTGAGGGCGTTTGAGGGCATGTGAAGGCATGTGAGGGCGTTTGAAGGCGCGTGAAGGTGTGTGAAGGCATCGACAGGTTCGGCTGCTGCTCCACCTGCTTTCTTGTTTCCCTGTGAACGTCCTGACTGTCCTGTGCATGACCTCATCGTCCGCACCACTAACCCCGCCCCCTGCCCTCTGCCCTGCAGGTCGCAGCAGCCCCAGTCTGGACCCTCTGAGGAAGAGCCCCACCCTGGAGCAGGTGATCCAAACAGCCCCGTCGGCCCCGACCGCCGCCACCACCACGGCTCCGGCCCCCGGCCTGGGACGCAGGAGCCCCGCCCACGGTCGCGCGGTCCCCTCCAGCGGCGGCCAGAGCGGCCAGAAGGTCCAGCACCAGGACGGCGTGGACACTCGGAGGGGTGAGACTGTGAGGGGAGGCCGCAGCAGCAGCCAGGGCTGGTCTGCACCCCGAACCATCACTGCTGTAGATAGGGCTTCCACTGCAGGGCTTACCCACTCTATCTTTAGCCAATCAGGTGAGACCTCAGGCCAGACGGCAGCACACTGAACATCTGTGCTGCTTCATGTGTGGAGTTCGATTCATGTTTCGCTCCTGAGAAAACTTGTGCTCACTAAAATCTTCATCAGTGTTCTCAGGGTTCCTGCACTGAGAACCTTTAGTCATCACCTCGTCTGGACAAACATGTTCTCTAAAATATAATACAAATCACATTTTCTTTACATTACATTTATGTACAGTATAGCATCACAAATAAACAAATTATTGACATGTTATTAATCTTATCTGAGCGTTTCTGAGTTCTGCAGTGACGCAGGGATCAGAACGTTTTATGGCTGCGTTCACTGTCGTCCCCACAGACACAACAAATAAACAAGGCGCTGCAGACGGACTGAAAACTTAACTTTTTCTACTCATCTTCAGTTCTTATTTGTAAAGCAGGCCTGAAATTCTGTTTCTATATTCAGTATTTTAAGGGAAAATAAAAGGAGGCAGCTGCTGCGGTGGTTAATTTACTTCCTCTTTGTTCAGAGACGTTTGATGAAGTTTTCTAACGGCCGTCTGGGCTCAGGATTCCAAACAGGAAATGAAAGCTACATGACGACAGTGACTCCATGGGATGGAAACGTCAAAAGAATTTTACACACTCATATGGCAACATAATGTTTGTAACAAACATGTTGACAGTTGGATTTTAAAACCTGTTAGTTACATAATAACTTCCTATTTGAACTTGGATGGAAAATTTAGTTGGAAAAATCTGAGTCTGAAAAATGTGGAGGTAATCTGATGTGTGTACATGTTCACAAACCTGTGGACACTCAGTCACTGCGGTTTATCTTTATATTGATATAATAATCAGCAGTCCAAAGAGAAAATATTGATCCGTAACCTCGTCTTTAAGACACAACACCTTCATCCTGAACATTCAAACAGTGTGAACCACCAGCAGTCTGTTTTTTAAGGTTTTTCCAGGTGTTACAGGTTTGTTATTAATTTGAATATTTGTATTTGTGGGTGATGATGAAGCGAGCAGTGATCTGATCCGAACACTGAGTTCTGTGTTCGGTGGATGAAGTCATATAAACAACATGAAAGTGTCCCTCAGTTCACACTTTAAATATTAAACGCTCACCATCTTGTCAATTGACGAATATGTCCAAACTTGATTGATTTTGATTGATGATTGATTCTGAGGACCTCAGCTCTGCTGTGTATAAACGTGTGAACGTCTCAGGACTGAGGCACCGGTCGAACTCCACCGTCTGATGTGTAGATGAAGAATCACTGTGACTCTGATCTGTTAACGTTTTGTTCCAGAGGTTCCACGTTTGAGAACGTTGTGTCGAGGTTAGGAGACTTTAGTCCAGAGCAGCAGGGCTGTTTTCTCTCCTCACTGTTGTTCTGGAAGACAAACAAAAAGACTAAAAGACTCTGCTGTTGCAGGCACAGACCCCGTCCCCAAAGTCCCCAAACCCGAGTGTGAGCAGGCGCGAGCCGAAGGCAGAGACCCCAGTAAACGTTCCACAGGTTAAAGCCTCCTCTGCTCTGCTCTGCTCTGATCCATCCGCCCATCAGACTCTGCATGCCAACACACCGGAGCCATACTCTCATCCTGTCCACCGCTCGAGCCCGCTCATCCCTCTACAGCCTGTGTCCTTTGCTCGTGAGCGTGTGTGCAGATTGACATGCTGCTCATGTCAATGGAGTGGAGGCGCTGGCACACGCCTCAGTGAACCCCTGACTGCATTCCTCCATGTTTGCTGTGGATTCAGTTTGTTGTAAATTAACGTCTGAAGTTATTTTTCGGCTGATGATCATGACTGAACTCTTCTTCTACCATAGTGACGTGTGCTTTTGGTTTTCTACCTCATGTGTTTGTGTTTTCTGGTGTTTTATCTTCTGCTCCGCCTCTTTCCGCACCACGGCTGATTCTTTCGTTCTGTTGCCGCAGTGGCTCCCGGCGCTCCGGCCAACCGGCGCGGGCGAGGTGGCGGACACCGCGGCAGAGGACGCTTCAACGTTCGCCGAGACGGACCCATGAAGTTCGAGAAGGACTTTGACTTCGAGAGCGCCAACGCCCAGTTCAACAAGGAGGAGATCGACAGAGAGTTCCAGAGCAAACTCAAGTTAAAAGGTACTGAATCCAAAATAATTCATATCATGTTTATTTGGTCCATAAAAATGCCAGAAAATGTTGATCAATGTAAGATAGGTTTCCATGGTTACCATGGTAATTAAAACATGACTCAAAACAATTAATTGATTATCAAAACATTGGCAATTACTTTAATAATTGGCAAACGATATTACTTTCTTCCCACTCTTTAGCTCAGTGGTCCCCAAACTACGGCCCGCGGGCTGGATACGGCCCGCTTCCACATTTGGCCCGGCCCCCTGGACAATACCAGAGACGCATTATGATTTTTTTTTTCAGTCTGGCCACGCGATCGAGACTAATACACGCATAGAACGTGACATTCTATTCCACCCTTCTGCAGTCTGTGCCCCTATCTGAGCATTTTTGCTTTCTGGCACTGTCTGTTTCTTAAACTTTCTTAAATCAACCGCGCCGTTTACATGGTGAGTAAATGAAAATAACTCTGTGCTGTACTGTACTGACGTTTTTGGCCACGCGAGTCAAACTGTGTTGCCGCTAAGTTGCATTTTCATGACCGCTGATATCGCGGAGAGCCGCGCCCGACATGAGCCGCGAGCCGACTCCTCTCCAAGCGGGCTGCGGGCTCTCTATGTGGCGCTGACCGCGGCTCAGTCTCCTGTCTGTCCCCCTCCAACAAGCGGGTGTTGTGATAGTGAGCTGATGTGTGCAGGAGAGCAGAGAGAAAGACGTTTTTAAAAGTCTCTTTATGTTCAGCTCTCTGTACTTTTATAACTTCGTCATGTGTTTAAACGTAGTTTCTCTTCTCTGTCTGTGTTTTTTACTGTCAGGTGTCTGTTTTATTACACATTGTTGACGTCTGTCAGTCTGTGCTCGCTCACGAGCCTCGTTAACGGTTACTTGCGCTCATGAAGCGCATGCTGCTCATCTAGTGGGAGGAGCTGAGGACACAGAAAACCAAACCTAACTCAGATGAGACTCAAAAATCAACGTTTTCAGGATTTCTACCTACTGCAGCTTTAATAGTGTTATTATTTATTTCCTGACTTTTTTTTCTGTGAAGATCCCGGGAAGGGTTTGGTTATGTGTGGCTTTCTGGAAAACAGGAAGGCACCCCTGCGATCGTCACAATTTTTCTGTTACAAACTGACCCCGGCCCCCCATCAGAGAAGGGAAAAGTTATGTGGCCCTCACAGGAAAAAGTTTGCTTTAGCTAGTTAGCAAGCAGTGTAACCTTTTTCCTTTTTAGCTAGCTAGCTAAAAAGAATGTAGCTAGGTATCTTTTTTAGCTAGCTAGATATAAAAGATAATAAAATAAAAAGATAAGCTAGCTTAGCAAGCATTATAACCTTATTTTTGGATAGCTAGCTTTTTTTGTTTGTTTGTTTTTAGCTGGCTAGCAAACAGTATTACTCTTTTTGCTACCTTTTAGCTAGCTAGAAAAGTATTACTTTTTTCCTACTGTTTTGGCTAACTAGCAAGCAATATCACCTTTTTCATTTTTAGCTAGCTAGCTAAGAAAGGTAGCTAGAGGGTTTTTTTTTAGCTAACAAACAATATTACTCATTTTTTGCTACTTTTTAGCTAGTTGGCAATATAAGTGTTTTCTTTTTTTTTAGCTAGCTAGCAAACAATAGTACTTTTTTTTTCTTCTTTTTAGTTTGCTAGATTTTAAAAAAATAAAAAGTAACTAAAAATGATTCATTAATTAATCCTGTCACAATCTTGTCACTTGAAAAATGGGTCCAAACATGTCAAGTTGAAAGGTACTTCCTGTTTTTACTGAAACCAAAATAGTTATTTTTAGTTGTCATTAGTTGTTTGGTTGGTAAAATGTCAAAATGTTGATCAGTGTTGATAAGTTCTGTTACCATGGTTACCATGGTACCGTTATCGCAGCGCAGGGATTGTGAGCGTATTGATTCTGTCACTCAGATGAGAAGGCGGAGAAGGCGGAGAAGGCGGTGAACGGCGAGGACAAGGGCGACTCCGGAGTGGAGACCCAGAACAGCGAGGGCAACGCCGACGAGGAGTGCGACCCACTCGGACCCAACTGCTACTACGACAAGTCCAAGTCCTTCTTCGACAACATCTCCTGTGACGACACCAGGTCCGAGTCGCAACATGAGCGTCTTTATGGTGTCACGCGTGGGTCACATGACCCTCCTCTTGTCTGCACTTTGTCTGACTCGACTGTTTTCTTTTCACCAGGAAAGCAAACGACAAGTCTGGAGGCTCAGGTTTCCCGAGGTGAGTGTTGATCAGGTCATGTGACTCCGTCTTTAAGGATTAATTAACAGTGTGATTGTAACTGCTGACATCTGTTGTGTTCTGACCTCCTGGTTCAGTCTGTGACAAATAATCCACTTAGAACCATCAGGTTCTATCTGAAGTTTCTGTCACATGTTCTTATTCTGTGACCACTTATTGACACAATCTGAGGTGTTTTTTAAATTCAGAAAACAAAAAGCTTCTATCTGCAAAGTCAAACTCTAACTTGGTTCTCTCGGGTTCTATATGTGGGAGCCAATCAGCAATTAGAAGGCACACAGGAGGACCAATCAGGTTCTGCTTCTTCTCAGTGACGTGATTTTTTTAAGGAACCTGAAGATGGAGGATGGAATCAGGTTCTTCAGACGACTGAAATAAAAGTTATAGACTTTAAAAACTAACTGAAACCTTCCTTTTAGTTTTTTCCTCTTAATGTTCCGTTAGCATTAGCATTAGCAGGGTGGGACGTTAACATTTGCAGCTGAATCCTGGTAAATATGAAAGAGGCTGAAAGATGTCCGCTGAGTTTCATCTGTCAGCGACTCGCAGATGTTCACTTTATATAAACTAAAGACTGTCCGGTCACAATCAGTCACGTCTGTAACAGCACATACACGTCCAAGTTTATAACAGCTGAATTTTGTTTTTCTGTCATTTCCCCCCAAAATAAAAATATAAATATCTGGTGCATCAGAATCTGATATAAAACAAAAACTCATAAAAATGTCACACAAAGAATTAAATTGAACTAATTCAGTTGTTTTTGCTCCTTGATCTCAGTTTCTGTTCATGTTCCACAGATAGAACCTCAGAGTTCTAATCAGAATGTGAGTTCTTAAGATCAGAAGGTTCTATCTGACCTGTTCCACAAAAAAAAAATTTTTTTTAAAAATATTTAGAAAACATTTATAAAGGAACATGTTCCACGTGTCGGTGAGAACGCAGACAGAACCTGATGATTCTGACGGTTCTAAATGAATGAATCAGAACCTTTATTTGTTAAAAACGGTTCTCTGACGTCGACGTAGCTGAAAAATTCATCATGATAAAATATTTCAGGTGATGTTGATACTTATTGATTTTAATAAACGGTTCAATTTAACCACTTTATTTATTTAACGAGGTTCACAGAGATGAGACGTAAAAACTAATAATGATCATGTTGAATATTGGTCCCAGCTGCTCTTCATCACCACCTCCTCCTCCTCCTCCTCCTCTGTGTTTCTCCTCCTCCTCCTCCGTGTTTCTCCTCCTCCTCCTCCTCCTCTGTGTTTCTCCTCCTCCTCCTCCTCTGTTTCTCCTCCTCCTCCTCCTCCTCCTCCTCCTCCTCTGTGTTTCTCCTCCTCCTCCTCCTCCTCTGTGTTTCTCCTCCTCCTCCTCCTCCTCTGTGTTTCTCCTCCTGCAGGGAGCGGAGGCAGACCTGGGCGGAGGAGAGGAGGATGAACGCTGAGACGTTCGGCATCCCTCTTCGTCAGGGCCGAGGGCGCGGAGGTTACCGCGGGCGCGGCGGTATGGGCTTCCGCGGAGGTCGGGGGCGTTCGGCCAGCCGAGGGTCCTTCGGGCCGCCGCAGGGGGGCGGCGGCGGCTTCAGGGGAGGATACAGAGGAAACCAGGCCGGGCGGGAGTTCGCCGACTTATCAGCATACAGGGTAACGGTTTCTGAAGAGGATTCATGATGTTCCTGAACCTGAAGCTTCCTGTGTTCTTTATTAAATTTAATGTTTTTATTTTTCTTTGACTCTTTAAACTCGAGTCATGTTTGAACATCACACGTCTCACAATCTGTGATCAGAACGTATCAATGTTATAAAGTTTAGTTAAAACGTTCTGAATATTCTCATTTATTTAAATAATCAAAAGTTTAATCTGCAAAAAGGTTCTGATAAATCTGATCAATCTGATCAATCAATCAGCTAAAAGTTTTCATACAAGCATCATGCCACTAACTTTTTCAAATTGAACACTGGTTCATGACCCACAGGAGAGTCGCAGGAGATTTTATTTGGTCACCAAATAAATAAAAGACTGAATGAAAGATTTCTGTCTGCAGCAGATCTTTTCTAAAATATTAAAAATATGTTGCCTGTTAATTTAGCTTCAATTCACTGATGAAGTTTTAACAACTAATAAAGTTTTCATGAGATAATTTTTTCTTCTTTAGATAAATTAGAGTTTTTTAATGTCTTTAATGTCTGTCTGGATCTTGTTTTTAAATGAAAACTGTTGTTTTTGTGTTTGTTTGTTTGTGTTGTTTGTTGCAGAAGGACAACAAAGTGGCTGCGTAGTTTCTCTCTCTGGGATGAAGATTGTACACACAGGTGGAACTTCTTCTTCACGCTTCAATGGGAAAAAACAAATAGTTTGAGTTGCTATTTTGTTGACTTAAAATAATGAAGATTGTCTACTAGTTGTATATTTGTCACCAGCACTGGGGTAGACTGCTCGAATACAACAACGATGGAAACAACAACAACAACAACAACAACAACAGAAACATTTAAAAAGTCCAAATCTCTTCAGAAAATTCTAATCTGCAGGTGTCTGACAGAAGTGTGTTCGTCCTGTTTCTGATCCTCTCGTTCCTGAAGCTCAACCTGCTGATGTTGTCGTGGCCGTCGAGGTCGATCACATGACGTAGCTTTACTCTGTGGGGGGGTTCAGTCGGTCACAGTCACACCTTTCTAACATGTATTTTTCTACGATTAACATAGACGTCGATGCTGTTATCTAGTCAGCCCGCTCACCTGTCCACACCTGTCCACACCTGTCACTCTCTCTCTCCCGTTTGGACGTGTTTTTCTTCCGTTAACGGCGTAGACGATGTTTAACTTTAGCGTAGGGAGCTGCCGGTAGACGTCACACACGTGTTCTCCACCTGGGTTTTGTGCTAGTTTTTTACTCCCAGTCCACAAGTTAACTGGGTCACACGGATCAGAGGTTCTTTCTTTATTTCATTTCTTCTTCTGTGGTTAATTCAGGATGCTTCAGTCAGTCGAAGCTGCAGCTGACGAGGACGGAAGATTTAAAGTGAGAAACAAATCAGATTAAGTCAAATATTATACACAGTTTTTTCCTTTTTATGTGTGTGTTCACTGTCCTAATTCAATAATTAACATGTTATTTAGTCAAATAAAAAATGAAATGAAATCACAAGTAAAGAGATGTTTTTATATTCCAGACCAGCAGGTGGCAGCACACAGCTGCTGATATTCTGAGGTGGAGAACCTGAATAATCCCCAAAAAGACTTTTAATTATTCTTAAAGGGATAGTTCACATTATTTCAACCTACAGCAGACGGAGGTCAACAGTGTCTTTACCTTTCTGACAGGAAACCACAGTCTACAAACCAACCAAACTCTATTCATAAAATCAGTGATTTAACTTCACAGAACTCAGAGTTGCTGTTGTTCTAACCCTAACCCTAACCCTGCCTCCGTCTGATTCTGTGACTTCAGTGTTTTAAAGTTTTAATTCAGATTCACTGAAGTCTCACAACAACACAAACACACTAACAGAAGGAGGCAGCAACAGAACAACAACTCCTGAGTTCTGTGAAGTTAAATCACTGATTTTATGAACAGAGTTTGGTTGGTTTGTAGAGAAACGTAACTTCAGAAACCTCAGTGAAAATATTCTTGATTTGTCTTTGCTGCTGCTGAAATATTTGACGCATTTGTCTTCATTTGTTTAATTTGGCAAATTTTGTGTCACAACAAACAGTCTAATTGTCCTTTTGACGTGTTTTTTGTTGAATTATGACGACTGACGCTGGATTTTTGAGGATGATGCAGATATTAGACAACATATCAGCTGATATTCTTTATTTGATATAAAACATCCAAAATGATGAAATGATCAACTTTGACTCATATTTTCAATAGTTATGAACAAATAAAACAAAACAAAAAACACAGACAGAACAGATTTATATTCAACTTGACTTCAGAAAAATATCAAATATGTATAAAATGCCGCCTATAAAATAAATCATCTGTGTCATCGTTCTGGGCGACAATAGAACCAATAAATGTGACATGAATAAATCTGTGGTTCTAATGTGACACTGAATCCAAACAGAATTCTGTGTTTTTACTTGATTTATCTGATTTGTTGTTAAATCTTCTGTGTTCCACACGTTCTGCTTCAGGAGAACTCATTTAATCCAGCTGTTACATTAAAACTCCACTAACGCCGCCGCAGCGCCACACGGTGCTCCACAGCCCGCCAAACGCTACAGGAAGTGATGTCAGCTACAAGTAGAGAATAAAAGCGTAGAAACGTCTGCGTGTATTTAAGAGTTTTGAGTTTGAGGCTCTGATGGATTTAAAACTTCTTCTGTTTTCTTTTTTTATTTGATTTGATTTGATTTGATTTGACAGAGCTGATGAGACATGATGCTGGTTTATTTTCTTCTGTCCCCCCGAGACTGTGTCCCCCACAGACTGTGTCCCCCTCAGACTGTGTCCCCTCAGACTCTGTTCCCCTCAGACTCTATCCCCTCAGACTCTGTCCCCCTCAGACTCTGTCCCCCCGAGACTCTGTCCCCCTGAGACTGTGTCCCCCTCAGACTGTGTCCCCTCAGACTCTATCCCCTCAGACTCTGTCCCCCCCGAGACTCTGTCCCCCTGAGACTCTGTCCCCCTCAGACTGTGTCCCCCTCAGACTCTGTCCCCTCAGACTCTGTCCCCCCGAGACTCTGTCCCCCTCAGACTGTGTCCCCTCAGACTGTGTCCCCCCGAGACTCTGTCCCCTCAGACTGTGTCCCCTCAGACTGTGTCCCCCCGAGACTCTGTCCCCCTCAGACTGTGTCCCCTCAGACTCTGTCCCCCTCAGACTGTGTCCCCTGAAACTCTGTCCCCCTCAGACTCTGTCCCCTGAAACTCTGTCCCCCTCAGACTCTGTCCCCTGAGACTCTGTCCCCCTCAGACTCTGTCCCCTCAGACTCTGTCCCCTCAGACTCTGTCCCCTGAAACTCTGTCCCCCTCAGACTGTGTCCCCTCAGACTCTGTCCCCCCGAGACTCTGTCCCCTCAGACTCTGTCCCCCTCAGACTGTGTCCCCTGAGACTCTGTCCCCCTCAGACTGTGTCCCCTCAGACTCTGTCCCCCTCAGACTCTGTCCCCCTGAGGATGAATCTGGTTCCACAGAGACGCAGGTCAGAATTAAAAAGTCAGTGTCTTCAGACGCTCGTCACAGTTAAACTGAAGACGTGCGTTTGACCCGAGTCTGTTTCTAAATGATGTTCGTGGTTTTGACTCCACAACAATAAAAACTCGCCTGAATTTTGACGAGAAGACGTCCGCAGAGCGACTTTTAAAAGAACCGACCCGCGCTCAGGAAACAGAGAAAACATCAGCGACTGGAGAAACGTAACGTAGAGATTTGAGACTTTGTACGGAACCGAAGCTCGCTGTTGTTGTAGAAGCTGTTCCTGCTTTAAAGCACTAAAACGCAGCGTTTACGCTGTTCTGAGGTTTTCTGGGAGTTTTAGAGGAGAAGCTGCAGTTCAGACACACGTCACAGTTTCAGTCCCTCCAGGAACATTTTTATTCTTTTAAATCCCTGCAACTTTCCACCAAAACATCATTTAACTTTTTATTAACGTGGAGCCTGTTTGATTATTTCAACAAGGTCATTTAAAAACTTTTCATAAAATATTAAGACACTTGTTTATGATTTTCACTTCCTCCTGCATCTTACTGCAAAATACGGCTAAAACTTTCACAACATGCATCAAACTTTTTCAGAAAGATGAAAAAAACACCTGGAGGGACTAAAAATAGAATATAAACTCATCAATCAATCAATCAATCAATTATGATACAAGAAACTGCACTTAAATTATGTGTCGAGTAAAAACTTCATATTTCCTCATTCTGTCGTTTAGAAAGTGACTCTGAGAAATGAAAGTTTCCATATTAGAGCTGCAACTGATCATTTTTATTATTGATTAATCTGCCCATTATTTTCACCGTTTATTGATGATTTGGTCTTTAAAATGTGAATAAAAAGTGACGTCTTCAGATGTCTCCGTCTGTCCAAAACTCTTCATTTACTGTCAGAAAATCCTCAAGAAGCTGCAGTCTGACCACGTCTGAGGTTTTATTTTCTTGTGATCTGATCAGTCTGATCGATCGATGAATCGTTGCAGCTCTAATCCAGGAAAATGAAAAACAGGAAACAGATTGATGAGAAGGTTGAAAGTGAAGCTGACGGAGAGAAACAAAGATCAATAATCGATCATTTAAAGACAGAATAAGGAAATAAAAGTAGTAAATTATGTTTTTATTGCATTTTGAGACCAGAAGTTAAAAAAAGTATCATAATTGATTATAATCAACATTTAACATCTTCGGCCCAAAAAATCTGATTTTATCATCAGATGAACGAAACTTCTCACTTTGTCTTGATGTGTCCAAACTGATGTGGTTCTTCATCCTGGACAGAAATCTGATTTTTAGTTTTTTATTAAGGAAACAGACAGTCGGTCAGACGGTCAGTCAGACGGTCGTCAGACGCTCGGTCAGATGGTCATCAGGCGGTCGTTAGACGTCGTCAGGTGGTCGTTAGACGTCGTCAGATGGTCGTCAGACGCTCGGTCAGACGCTCGTCAGGCAGCAGCAGTTCTCAACGACTCATCAGAGCTGCAGACAGAAAAAGAAAAGTCTTTAAACAAATCTAACGTCAGAACGAAAAGCTGCACTCAGACAGTTTGTGGTCATTTAATTGGTTATTGATGATTAATGCACCAATAAAGCACCGACAGGTTTAAAGGAACAGAGCAACATTTAGCTTTTCTTCTGTCTCTGTGTGAAGCTGGTTAGCTTAGCTTAGCATAAAGGCTGGAAACAGATCAGTCTTTATGATAAAAGATGTTCTTGTACAGAAGAAGAAGGTTTATCAAAATGTTGAACTGTTCCTTTAAAACAGGGATGTTACACTGTAAAACCAAACAGGTTAGAAATACTAAGTTAGAAAACTGAGGCAATCAGGTGACAGGATTTTCTGAGTTGATAAAGTTAAAAGTTGGAGTTTATCAGAGTTTAAATGTCGTCTGTTACATGATCACAGTTATATTCAAATATTTGATTTAACTCTGAATTTTCATTCTCATGTCAACAAGGTAAACTGTAAAAAACAAAACTATCGAATAAATTTGAGCCCAACTGAAGTTTTAAAAAAAAAAGTTTTATCAACTAATAATGTTTTGTTGAGATCATTTTTAATAACATTTTCAAAATCAGGTTTAAAGTTTTTAAAATACTTTTAACTCACAAGATTCAATTTTATCTAAAGAAGAAAAATAAATTCTCTCAACAAAAGATCTAAAGTCGACAAAACTTTCAAATTAAAAGTTTGTTTCAGAACAGAAAAAGTTTTGAGGGTTTGAGTCAAAACTTGAAAATCTGATGAAGACGACAAGTTTCTGATGAATTTAAAGAATTAAAAAAACAATCATTTCATGTTCGGTAAAACTTCAACTTTAAAGTTTTTTCTCCTTTTTACGATGAATTAATGTGAACGTTTGTTTTTACACTTTCAGTCCAGTTTGATCTAAAGTGAGTCGGATCAATAAAACCAGAGAAAAATAACAATAACTGAAAACATTCACAGGGTTTATAAAACTGTTTCAACAGTATAAATAAAAATATCAGTTAATTTTACTCCTCTGACCTTTGACCTTTGTCTCTGACATGAGAACAGCTTGAACGTGACAGTTTTCAAACCTCAGGAGGTGAAATATTAGATTTATTAAACATTTAAAAAGAGACGTCCTGTCCTACACACCAGATTCTACAAACTTCAACTGTCATGGGACAGATTTTCAGTCAAAATAAGACTGATGATGTAAAAATGATCATTATATCAATAAATCGATTAATGACGTCTCTGTAAAGTCACCTGGAGGGCCGGATCTGGCCCGCAGACCCTATGTTTGACACCCCTGACTTCATGCTGCATTTTACTTAATAAAGTTCTTCATCATGTGACCACAGACTGATTGATCACATTTGTAAAGTTGAGAACCAATGAGCTGTCAGGAGTCTGTCTGGACCGTCTGATTGGACAGATGTGTTTTGGGAGGACACTACGTGCTGCCCGTCTCCGCCAGGCGGGTGGGAACAGATGTGAGTTTGTTTGTTTGTTTGTTTTTGATAAAGGTTGTTGATGCAATAACTGAAGCGAGTGTTGGCGGTTTGAGCGTCAGGCGGCGGGGAGTGGGCGTGGTCTCCTCGCTCCCCACCTCCTCCGGCTTCCTTTATTAACACTCTGGAGTCACGGCCACTTGTTTTGTCTTTGAACCCAGCATGGCGTCCTCCTCTGTGGGCCTCAGTGGACTGGGGGGTTTTTATTAAGAGCAAATAATAAACTGTTGTTCATTAGTTTGATGTTGTTTGTCTCATCTGTCCGTCTCCTCACACGACAAACATAAAGACAGAACCGAGTCAGAACCCATCTGATCCCAGCTGGGGAGTCAGATTTTATCAGAAAAGGTTTGACGACACTGATCAACATTTTCTGTCATGGATCAAACAACTGATTGATTAGTGGGAAATTATTGGCAGATTTTAAAGGTTATAATGCTCGCTAGTTAGCTACAAAGTTGAAAAAATGCAATATATTTTTCTGGCTAGCTAAAAACCCGCAAAAAATGAGTAACATTGTTAGCTAGCTGCCTTTTTGCTAGCTAGCTAAAAACAAAAAGGTAATATTGTTTAACTTGCTAAAGAGTAAAAAAAAAGAAATAATATTGTTTGCCTCTTTCTAAAGTAATCGCCAATATTTTGATAATTGATCAATTGTTTTGAGTCATTTTTTAAGAAGTAAACTGAAGATCTTTGACAAAACGAGACGTTTGAGGACGTCATGTTGGACTCTGATCAACATGTTCTGACTCTTTATGGATCATAAACCGTCGACAGACTGATGGATGATGTAAATAATGTGGAAACTGAATAATGAGCTGCTGTTGGTGCAGATGAAAGTTGTCAGTCAAACACCAGATGACACAATATTCAGATGATCAGTAGATGTTTATTGTTTGCAGGTAAGAGCAGCAGGATCACACAGATATGTCAGAGGAGAGACGGTCTCCCCTCGGTTCTTACAGCACACAGAGAGAACACACAAGAACCGCAGCCAACAACAGGATGGACATGATTTCACACAAAGTCTTCTTCAACTTTTCTTGACTTCAGACACTTTGTTCTTCTCTGGTCTTCACACGAGATAACATGTCCACCGTCCCCTCCTTCACCTCCTCCACACATAGATCCTGTTGTTGACAGATGTTATTGACCCTCTCAGGACACAGGAGGACGTCTCCACCTCCTCCAGGCTCAACTCCTTTATAATGAGTTCTCTTGGATTTAGTTTCCCAACAGCTGCAGCATTGTAATATCATGGTGGGTTTATAAGCACAAAGCAGAAGCAGAATCATGGTGGAAACACAGGAACAGAAGGACTTTCCCTCACAGCTGAGATCAATGATCACATATTTAATAATCACATCTGATTCTACTATAATGTCACTGAGCAGGTAAACAGGTAACCAGCCAATGAAGTGAAGAGCTGATCCTCTGTGGATCTTCACATTTCAATATTTGGAAACAGTCGAGTCTCATTCCACTG
>JAJHUR010083669.1:0-46241 GCA_027495735.1 Lutjanus campechanus | reverse complement strand
GGAGCCTTAAATGTGGGGTGCACTATTCTAATAGAATATGCGTTTAAAAAAAAGATCTGCGTGTGTGTGTGTGCTGAAAAAAAAAATCAGATGTTTCTACACATCCCTGGCTCTGTAAAAGGGAAACAAAAAGTGGTTCGGACTGTGCCACACAACACTGTTCCAGCCGATCAGAGACAGGTCATGTTTGTACCTCTGCACGGGACAAGAGGAAGGAGAGAGAGAGCAAAAGGGACGGTAAACCTTCTGAAGGTGCACTGACATAGGATTTGTTTTCTTGCCAAGTTGAAATTTAAACAATCTTTCTCCAGAAATTAGACATCAATAAGTGAGGGCCGTTTTTGTGTCACACTAATTCCGACCATTCAGCAGCTGTGCAAACAGCAAAAACTGGGGTTAGCTTTCATGGAAGGTTTTTCAAGATTTTTTTTTAGGGATTGAACTTTGCCTTTGTACAAAGCAGTGGTGGGCTCAGGTTATCTGAGAGGCAGGGGTGAAAAAAATCCGAAGGGACACAAGCCTTTACAGTTGGACACCAGTGCGCAGAAAGTTGTGATGCACTTTATGTTTTGTCCACTGGAAGGGCACCTTAGAGGGCACTTTATCACATTGTCTTGGACACAGAGTCACTCAAGAGGCAACTTCATGAGGGAGCTATTATGTTTTATGTACCATGGGGGCATCCAAGAGGGCACTTCTGCAGCATTTGCAGTTATTTACCCACCTTCCTTCCTGCCAACTACTGACATAGAAAATTAAAAATTCGTTCATAACTGTTTCTATAGTTATATATTGAAATAATAGCCTATGGTTTTCACAAAATCTCAAGGCACATGTGGAATTGCCTCACAGCTCACTGTTTGTGGACCACTGCTCTGTTACAAAGAGCCACAAGCATCATAGCCTGTGATTCTTGCATATGACTCAGAGACCAGCAACAGACTTGACAACGACACATTAATTGATTGGCAAACATGCAGACAAATCAGTGCTGAATTGAGACAAATGGTGCATTGTTTATTTTTTTTATATTGAGTTAGGTTAGGTAATAAAGACAGAACATGATGAATGTCTGTGTAAGCCCTGAAAACAAATTGTGGTGAAAAGGGGACATTTTAGTGTTTCACAGATATTTGTCTGGACTCGGGACGCCCAGCTTGAAACTGGATGATAAATTAATGACATTTCCAACAGTCTCTGCTGTAATCTAGACTCAGTGCTAATTAACAAATTGTAGCATGCTAACACACTAAACTAAGATAATGAACATTATATAAATAAACATTATATTTGCTAAACGTCAACGTGTTAGCACTGTCATTGAGAGCATGCTGGCTACAGCATTTAGCTCAAAGCAAAACTGTGCTTTAGTGCAGCCTCACCGAGCTGGAGTTTCTTGTTAGACTTGTTTCCCAGTGAATGACTGTCCAAACACAGATGATGTGACGTCATGTCAAAATAGTTCTAGCAAGTTCAATAGCAGAGAAAAATCTTTTTTCTGACACATCACTGTTTGGCAACAGCACCTCAGAATCAAAGAGCAGCAGCTCCTTTCTAGATGTACGACTTTGCACCACTGTTCAACAATCACACAGGGAGAAATCCATTGTAGAGTAAAAATGTCAACACTCCATGACAAACGAACTCCTGCAATCCACTGAACACCACAGATTGATGACTTATAACAGTGTAAGAGTATTCAAGGGTGGATTTTTCCTTAAGGCAGTAGCTATAGATCTAGCTGGAACTTGAAATAAAAGTAAGCCAGGCAGCTGGGTCTCTTTGATTTGTGTCTCTGCTCACTTCCTCCTCCTGTTTTTCATTTCACTCATCGTCCCCTCTGCATGATGTGGTAATGACAGCCCCCTCTTCGCTGGCTACAAAATCACCTCAGTGAAGATCCATTTCATTACTTTGATTTGGAAATAAAACAGAGTGTAGTGGTAAAGTTGGAAATGAGCGCAGATGAGAGAGGCAGAAAGACAGAGGGTGAGGAGAAAGAGAGGCGAGAGGAAAGCTTGGCCTAGAGCTATGGAAAGTTGTAATAGATGTTATGTGAGCAGCAGGAGAATAAAAAGCATGTGGGCGTTTATATGGAATTAAGGCTTGGGTAGTCATTACCATATTGTCTAAGACTTTTCAGTTTCTCAGACGTTTGCATTGGTTTTTCTCAAATTACATCCCCAAATAATACACACAGAGATTCAGTTACACACATTTAAAACAGTGTGAAGCCCCTATCAGGCAGGCTGGTAGAAAGTCTAAGAACAGGAAGAGCACAGAAAGGATGATGTGAGAAGTAGAAGGGTTTATAATCTTCATTTAAATTCAAATTCATAAAACCATGGACACCAAACACTTGATTGGACTGTACCTTATCAGCATCTCATTTGAAAAACAATAAGGGGGAGGAATAATGAAATGATATTTTAGAATAAAAGTAAATAAACATTCTAGACAACATGCAAACAAACAGTCCCAGAATGAAGAATCCAGCTAGTCTTTTTTTTTTAATTATTTATTTTTATTTTTTTTACATCAAATATGAATGTTCAAGTCTGTAAGATTTAGGATGATTTATTGGCAGAGCTGTCCTGGCAGAAATGGAATATAATATTCATAAGTATGTCTTCATGAGTGTTTAATCACCTGAAAATAAGAATTGTTGTGTTTTCGTTACCTTAGAATGAGCCGTTTATATCCGAGGTCGTGGATGTTGTTTCTAGCCCAGAATGGACAAAACGAACACCTTTAGTGTTTTTCGCAAGTTGTGCAGCTACGGTACTTTCTCCTTCACAAAGGAGAGAGTGAAGCAAGTGGTAGCTATTCAGTTGGTTGCAATCTACAGCCTCACCACTAGATGCCACTCAACCCTACACACTGATCCTTTAAAGGTATAATATGAAATATTTTCTTAACAAATAATGCATACACATAACCCTTTTAAATCACCACGTATGAACCACTAGAAGTATGTGGTGGTGGCTGTATCTGGAGAGAGCGTGTGCTCTGCCTGTAATTTCTTATTTACCTTAATTATTTTGCTGTGTTTGTTACGCTTTACCAATGCAAAGACATCCTGGCAATTTTTCTTGTGCATTTATGAACAGCTTGGACAAATCCTACTGATTGTACCTTTAAACATGCAATGTGTAAGATATGGCTAGATTTTTTTATTTACAACATTCAAAGAAAAACAGTACATCAGCCCCAACAGTAAAATTTGGTTCCACTTGACTCTTGTCTCTCTTTTTTGGTTTTTCGTTGTCATAAGTTGTGGATAGTACCTGGTATCGCCTCAGATGAGCTTCCAAATGACCCAACCTGGTACTAAACAGAGGAGTGAAAAAGCTGCAGACCACTGATCGGTCAGCGAGAATTGTCACTTACTTGACATGAAGAAACCAAGGTCATCTCGTTGTCTGCACTCTGATGTAGGATCTTCCAACTCCCAACTTGTGTTTTTCAGAGTCTTTTTCTCTTGATGTATTCAGTATTTTTGAAAATCTCTTGGGATTTTGCCTTCTTACCGTGCCATTCCACTCATTCCTTTGATATCCTCCATTGTTCTTGTGATTATGTGTCATATTGAGGATGATGTCACTGCAGTTTCACATGGCGTCACCATGACGATCAGCCAAGACTCCTGCCCACGTTTAGAGGCTTATATCTACAGTAACATAATCAGGTACTAAAAGTGAGCCGAGGAGTCGAGGAGAATCGAGTTGTTTTTAAGTCCAGGTGCTCGATGAGCAGCGAAAAGTAAAAACAAGGAGCCGACAGTCGGGACAAAAGTGACAGGTGAGCCGGGAGAAATGAAAGGATACCCCTGCTCCAGTGTGCGCGTTGACTGGCACCTCACTGTCATCCTTAACTGTCACCGAAGAACCAATCAGCTGTTGACATGAATCTGCCTGTGTCCCACTGTACAGACAGTCAGGAGCGACCTGTCAACACGTCCTGCAAGTCACACACACACACACACAACGGTACACTGACACACTGCACACACTTCGTATGAATATTTTTTGAATGTCAGTGTCTGGGAGAGTGCATTAATGATTAATACCTCATATACTGTACACTCTGAAGAAAGACTACTTGATATACAGGTCTGTATGAATGCTCAATATATTGAAATATATCATCAATAGCTTCTCCTTGTGGCCAGTTATGAAGCTCTTCATATGTACATTTTTTGACATGCATCTACTCCCACAAATGTACAGCTAGAAACATGCTTCCACTTCTGAGACTGCTGTGTTTTTTTCAAAACATCTGTGATAATGGATTAAATATAAATATTGTAATGAGTATTATTTTGAATAAGAAAGTGCATAAAATCATCAATATCTAAATTACTGCACATACCATGGAAATAATACTTTCTACTACTTTCACATACTACAGAAATAATACTTTTCACTATGACACACTGATCAAGCACGAAAGTTCATTAGGGTTAAGTTTTGCAGGTCATTAAAAGTGCTGTATTTAAGTAATTGACAGTGAATCACCCAAACTTGCCAACCCTGAGAGATAGGGAGGTTTTTGATGCCAAAAATGTTACCTGCATTCTGGTGACTTTTAAAGAATGAAAATAACAAAATAATGAGAATACTGAAACAGCACGGTTGAATACTTTTAATTTTACTTTTAATTATCAGAAAATCTGTGTAAATCTCTGGCATAAACTAATATTTACAAGTTTCCTATCATTTATTTTTTGCCTTTGTTTCTAAAAGAAGATTGATGTGGCAGATTTTACAAAATGTGTGCCCTGTTTTTTTTTGTTTTGTTTTAAAAACTCTCCTTAAAAAATTGGAATTCTTCTTAGGAAGTCTGGTTTGGTGTAGCTGTGTTGTTGTCTGTCGTATAGGGCTTATACACGCTGCACAGAGTCAGAGACAGGCTGTGATAATGAAAAGGAAAAAAAAGGGCAAGGTGAAAATTTATCAGAAACGGTGAGGACAATAAAAAAAAAAAAAGTATGTTGGGAAAATCAGGAGGGTTGGCACATATAGAATAATCTGATTGTATGCAGAACTCAATATTTTGTGTCCATTACTTCTCTCAGTCACTGAATTTTATTTGACCGTGTGGGTCCTGATAAGGCACCGATGATATGGTATGACAGGTGCTTATATAACTGTCCAATCAACAAGTTACCTATCAGTCCTATCAGTCTATCCACATGTTTACTCCTCTCGGTTCATTTGCAAAAAGTCTATATGAACAGGGACCAGCCCAGACCGATTACCCAAAATACGTGTGAAAACCCGTGAGTACCCCTTTGTTGTTCTGATGGTATAGTGGTCTAAGACACAGAAGTTGTGACTGCAAGATCTGCTGTTCAAGTCCAGCATGTGTGTGTCCATGTGTGTCCGTGTGTCCATCCGTCCTCTTTCTCTTTACTGTCTGTTTTGTCTGTTCATTCACACAGTGACTACTGTGCTTCAAAAGATGCCTCATCCATATATGCTAAAATAATATGCTTAGATATTGCCTGCAGCTATATTTTTTCAGTATTTATTTGTAAATGTTAGATTATAAAACAAACAAATAATTTTAGTCAGTATTTTCACAGTTTACATTATAGATACATTTTTTAGAGTTGTCTGTTGGGACCAGTTTCCTTACATGGGCTCACGGTAAAGTTAAAATTTCCTCCTGCTGGAAGCACAAAACACTGAGAGATGGAGTACTATAAATACAAATACAAAAACGTAGACTTCCCCAGAGAAATGTCAGGACAAACATTATCATAGTTTCTACAATAGAGGGTATTCACTGATGTCACTTTCCCACTAGGACACACCCCCTCAGTTGGACTGAGCAGCTGCCTTTTGTAGGGGAAACTCTGAAACATTTGATTGAATCAAAGGCACGTGGACGCGACACTGATCTTCACAACTTAATGAAGACACAGTGGTCCATGGACATGACACATGGCCAGAAATCAGGTTTCCTGACATTTATATGAACCTGATTTCGACACCAAGGAAAGACACAAAGCGAAGAAGGCATACAAAAGTGGTGGCTTGCTCCTAACGTTACTTCAAGGTGGGATTTGTTGCTGAAATTAAAGTGATGAGGACACCAAAGGATATTCTGGCTGAATGTGGACAAGTCTGTACAGACATTAGTGGAGAGACGTGCGCATGAGGATGCATGATGTGATGCACAATTTTTACACGAAATATAAATGTAAGAAGCTAAATATTTAATCCTAAGTAACATCAGTCAATATAGTATATTACTTAAGATATGATTTTAACCAAAAATCCAGCCTTCCTGACACAGAAATGCAACTGTAAAGCCATGTTTCCTTTTTTTTTTCTGAGAACTGCAGCGATCCATTTCCACTTCTTTTTTTGACAGTTAGTAAAAAGATTGTTCTGATTTCTTGTTGAATCTATTTTTACAGTCAATCGCACAACAGCTCTTTAACATTGTGTTTTCTGCATTTTTGGTGGCAGCATTCAAGGTGAAAGCTAAAGCTGCCACTCCAGTGTCTCCGCCTACTGTGTTTTAGGTTTCCATTTTGAGGCAGAAAGAATCTGAGGTGGCTTGCTGAGATAATTTACCCGAGCTGCTAAACTTATGAAGTGACTGATTCCAGAAAATGCTGCAAGATTTGCCTTCAGTCTTCACTTATTTTCTGACATATAATGTATGGTTTCCCTGCTGGCTGCCAGTCAATGCTGTATTATCCCCACAGTATATGTTGTCGTCCCTTCAGGAACATTTTCAGCTTTAGAACAATATGGCACATTGTTCCTGCAGTCTATGAAATGTCCTTTGTCTCACAGTAATATGGTACTTTGTCTTTTCAATTGAAGTATCTCTTGTTTTACAGTAATATTGTCTTATGAAGCTTCTTTACAGTAATACGAAACATTGTTCCTTCAGCTTATGAAGTGTCTCCTGCCATTTGTTTTGTGTGTCATTGTTTGCAGCTCACGAGAAAGTGCTGTTGTTTGTGTGTACATCCTGCAGGGGAAATGTAATTCTACCTTTGTAGATCAATAAAAACCATTGTATTCTAATGTATTCCACTCACTATTCTAATCCATCCTCTCCTATTAGCAAACATATGGGCACGCTGCCTGCAATGGCTGTTATGTAATTAATAGTCATGGTGGGGCAATTAAAATCGGGAGGCTTTATGGGCTTGCTGATTAAGATATTTAAAGCATGAAGTACCCAAGGCTCTTATTTTTGTGCAAGTTTCTGCGTATCTTCTTGTTTATACTCATTTGCTTTTTGTTTCCTCTAGCAAATGTGTGTGTTGTGTGAAAAATGAGCACTGCCTTTGTGTTTGTGTGTGATGTGAAAGGACGTACAAGGCAGGGAACAGTTTTAACGCTTATCCTTGACTTTTCCTTTACCCGCGTGCAATTAATTACTGCCCAGAATTGCAGCCCTGGGATCGGCTGCTAAGGAAATAAAAACACATCAGTGCAAATGCAGCGCCAGCTGACATGGGGAGAGTTGTTGCGCAGCAGCAGCAGCACATTGAGACCCTGCACCGCCATCCATTTGCAATGACAATCATTATCGCGTGAAAGCAGTGGTCTCCAACTCTATTCCAGAGGGGATGTGTGTGTTCACACTCCCACAGTAATCCATATTCACTTTCTTAATTGGTTCAATTAGTTCTCTCAGATACTGTATGAATTTTACACTCTGCCTGTCCCCAGATAAAGTCCAGTTAACGTATTACTGGGCAGAGGTTACAAATTGGGTTCCCAGTGGTGAGGCTTAATACACAGAGGATTTGAAGTCATTTATGTGGTTGAGTGGGCTAAAAACTGTATTGCTGACACTGTAATGAGGGAACACAAGCATCTTGGCCTCACCGTTTAGTCTGATGCAAGACTTAGCACTCATGGGAATTCACAAACACACACACACAGACACACACACATATGTGGCATATCAGACACAGATAACTGCACAATGGGAGGTAAATACGCTTACAATATTATCACAGTTATAAACATTAAGTCGGCTTTTAATATGCTTAACACTCATTCTGTGAGGGCTGTGTATCTCTCTCTCTCTCTCTCCCACACACACGCAGACACACACATTAAAACCCTTATATTAAATCAATGTTGGCATGAGGACTAAGTGATTAAGTTAGTGACATGCTAAACTATGTGGCTTAATGGTCACTTTGGTTTAACAGCGGAGTTAAAGATACTGCACAGCGAAGAGATGAGGACCGGTTTGAAAGACATGGACACACACACACACACACACACACACACACACACACACACACTTACACACTTGCACGTGCACTCATCGTCAAACAAATGAGGTGGTTGCATTACTGTCTGTCTGGTGAATGGAGAGCGTGTATTGATCTGGAGGAGAAGCTCGTACATCAGTGTGGTTAGGCAAAATGCCATTAAGGTGGAGGAGAAATTATGAACACACACATACACATAAACACATAAACACACACACATGCTTTTTGTTCTTTTCTGTGCCAGAATAAACTGACTCTGGCTCAACTTCCTGCTTATTAAAACGGTCTTTCTATTAGGGATGCACCCAAATCTGAATATG
Organism: Lutjanus campechanus; assembly: GCA_027495735.1. Classification (NCBI taxonomy): domain Eukaryota; kingdom Metazoa; phylum Chordata; class Actinopteri; order Lutjaniformes; family Lutjanidae; genus Lutjanus; species Lutjanus campechanus. The sequence goes on along the minus strand of JAJHUR010083669.1, from coordinate 37,661 downwards.
TTACTTGGGAAAGCACAAATAATGCAATGGAAACAGTCCGTCAACATTTCCGTTAGTAGCCCATTAAAAATTATTTCCAAGACGTAACGCACTAATGATCAGAGTGCTACTTTTTTTTTTTTAGAGCTGCAACGGTTCGAGTAATATGGTATGAATATAGGTAGGTATGAATATTTTCTGCTTTCTTTACTCCTCTATGACAATAAACTGAATATATTTTGGGTTGTGCACAAAAAAAGACATTTGAGGACATCATCTTGAGCTTTGGGAAACACCAATTAACATTTTTCACAATTTTCAGACATTTTATTGACTATACAACTACTTGATTAATGGCAAAAATAATCAGATAAACTGATTCATTGACAATGAAGATAATCCAATATATATTATATAGTATAATATGCTCGTACTGTGAACTGCGGTAAGAACACATGAATGAACATGAATGCAGAATCATTGAAATCACAGGTTATTTTATTTTATATATACAGTATAGTATATAGTAGTAGTAGTATATGTGTGTGTATACATATATATGTATATACATATATATAAAATATATTTCTTCCTGTTTATATTGCTTGTTTGCTCATTTATTATTTATTGCTGCTTCTTTCTATTTTGCTTTCCACTTTGCTACTGTAATACTGCAAACTTCTCCATGGGACTAGTAAAGAATTATCTTATCTATATTATCATAGCATGTAAGACAACTTACAGTGGCTGAAAAACATGTGTAAGGCGTATGTGAAAAGCGGAATCTAGAGCCAGTGTTTGGTTTGTCTGTTCTGGGCCCCTTTAGAAACAACATGGTGGACTCAGTGGAACAGGACCTGCGGCCTCTGTAGAAATAAAGATCTCATTCTAAGGTAACAAAAACACAATACTTACTTTCAGGTGATTACTTACTGATGAAAACATACTTACGAATCTTATATTCCATTCTGCCAATAAATGTCAGTAAATCTTACGTGCTGGACCATTAAAAATATAATGGTATAAGTATATATATAATAAGTATAAAAGAGAGAAATGAAAGTACAGTATGAGAATGTAGAAATAGATTTCATAATTAATTATAAGCTAATATTAAATCAACTTGATGCTTTGAATGCACAACAATTGCCTTGCCAATGAATATTAGATTAGAAAATAAAACATTTGCCTGATTTAACTTGACTTCTGGTATAAACAATTCCCACTTCCAGTCTTCTGTCTGAATACTGAACAGATAATTTTGTTGGTTGAACAGACTTAGATAAGGACGTCTCTGTGCACCTCCAGTGTAGACAGATGCATGTTTTTTGTTCTTTACTTTACCAGAAAACTGACTCTGACTCAACTTCCTGCTCGTTAAAACTGTCTTTCTATGTTCTTTATTGCTTGTTTTTGGGTTCTTTCCTTGATCGTCTATTCCTTTTTTCCCGTTGTCTTTCCACTGTCCTCTCTGCCTCTCTTGTGTCCAGCTCAAGGTTTCACATGAAAGTGACTGTACAGTAGCGTACAGTGCAGGCGACGGCGATACAGCTGGCCCTGGAGAGTGTCCCGTCTTTCCTCCACCATGCTATTTGTGGGGTCTGACGGGCGAACTGGGAATAGCAGGATGATTCAGCACTACAGGGTCAGGATCTATGATAATGTACCATGGGGAACATTTCCATATAATGAACACAGTACATCTTCTTTAGAGGCCCTCTTGAGGAACGAAGATGAGGACACACAGATAAAGAGGAGTGAGAGAAAAGGGGAGATCAAGGGAGATTTCAAGAATGAGAGAGGGAGAATAAAAGGAGGAGGAAGAATGGGGAGAAAGGAGGAGAATGGTGGAGACGGCAATAATGAGAGAGAAAATTTAATGGAGAGACAAAGAAGTAAAAGAGAAAGAGGTAATGTTAATGCAGTGCAGGCGGCAGTTTGTGCTCCCTCTGCAGCACTTGTGAGCACTCCTGGCTGTGTTGAGCACTTGCTCTTTTATATCAGCCTCCTGCTGCTACTGTAAAAAGAGACATTGAGAGAAAGAGTTTTGCGTGCATGTATTTATATGTTTATGTGTGTATGCGAATGCACGTCTTCCAGCCTTTTGTTGGGAAGCTAATAACAAATTGTCATGCTGGCTCTTGATTTGTATGGATAAAAGAAGCCATAATGAGCCCCATAATGCGAGCTATTTAGTGCGGCATTTGAAGGGAGCTGCCATGTCTGTCAGTCACAGCAACTTCCAAGTCTCTCCGTGACAAGCCTGGGCTTTTGTCCTGAAGTCTCCAACAATAAAGTGATACAGCGATGACAGACATGCACACACGCCCAACTCACAACCCCGCATCTGTTAAACATTCATTATTCTCCTCTGTCGTGTAGCAGAGAGAGAAAACTGCCACGAGCTACAGAGCCAAACTAGGCTGGACCAAGTGGCTGCTGCTGCCTCTTTTCATGTCCTCTGCTGCTGCTGGTTCCACATGGCACACAAGTGTGAAATTGGTGAGTAGATTACATGTGAGTGCTGTGATGTGCCAGCAGCTGGTCCATCTTTACAGGTCAATACTGATCAAACATGGCTGATAATGTGTGCAGTGAGTCCATTTTTTCGCTTATCTAGGCAGATATCAAGACTCGGGTGAAACTTCTCACTGCAAATAAATTGTTTTTATTGATAAAAAATCATTACAAAAGACTATACAGTGTAATGTCCACATACATTTTCCACTTGATTATCACTCATTATTGAGAATTGGGACAAAACCAAATTTTGAGTTATTATAGAGAACTGAGAGTTAAGTGGCATCCATCAGCATAGATCTCTGCTCCATAAGATGGAAAAATGATGGAGTTGATGACTTTTGAGTTGACAAAATGATACTTTTTTTTAGAAATTTCATGGTGAGTAGTAATTTTATTTATTTTTTAAATGACAAGAGTTCTCCTAATGCTCATCAAAATACACATTTTGAATGAAAAAATTATTTAATTTGTCAAAAAGTAGAACGTTTACCAGTTCTTGAGCAGTATTCCCGCCTTTTGTAAACCAGGAAGTGAGACAGAGGTCCCATGGGTATACAGTAGCTAACCCTGTTTATGCCCAATTAAATCATGTAAAAATCTGATGTGGTTGCCAAAAATCTGGGAAACAAAGTTTTAAGGGGCAATATTTTCATATATAATATATTTTAAAATTAAGATGATTATAATTCCACATTTTTACACCAGTGTTATCAGTAGGTATTGATAGTTTTAGATTTAGAAGGCTTTACTGCATTTTTAAATTATATGAAATTGTGAATTCTTGTCTCGGACAAGGGTGTTTTCTGGCACAGAGCAAGTTTAGAAATAAAAAAAAAAGAACACAAACCAAAACATTTTTATCAATTATCTATGTGACGTATGTATAAATCCTTAAAGCTTACATTTTCACCAAAAAACTGGAATTAGAGTTTTTGTTATATTTGTCCCAATTCTCAAGGATGGGTGTTTTTTTTTATACTTCATTCAAGCTGTTTTTCAGACAAGGCAAAAGCAATATAATTTCATTGTTGATCCCTGATGATGAAAACCCGTACTCCTCTAAATGTTCATAGAAAAATTAAGCTGATATTCTTATAAATGCCCACATCATTGACTCATAATTGAAGTTTATCCCTGGCTTGACCCATTTGCAGCTCTCAGCTAAGCGATCAAGGAACCAATACAACGCCTCGCTGCCCTCTGTCGATACACCTGGTCTGACCTATTGGCTGAGGTGGAGAGGGGAGCAGATCCATAGCATTGACAGCCTCCCCAGTTCTCCTCTGCTCTCTCATTAGATCCACTCTATTAAACTCCTTATGCATCTGTCTGTAGGCTGCTGGCCGGGGGCTGGGAAACAATCGGAGAGCCCTGCTGGTGGTCGGTGAGCTCCACTATGGCTGCGCAGCTGAGAGAGAGCGCTGAAATGCACTGCACTCACTGGCTGGTGAATACACTGAAAGGATTTTTGAAGGCCAAAGTAGAAATTGCCTTTGAGTAGGCACAGAGTGTTTGTGCGTTTTTGTACATTTGTGCGGCATTTGTTTGGTTTTAACATGCAGCAGCTGCATGTATGTAAGAACAAATAAATATTCATGTGGTAAAAAACATTTTGAGATATGCACTTTTTCACTGTCTGCTGGAGAGTTAGATTAGAAGATGAATGCCACTCTCATATCTGTATGGTATATATGGAGTCAGAAGCCAGTTAGCTTAGCACAAAGACTGGAAATGGTCAAACAGCTAAAGGGGTAGTTCAGATTATTTGAGGTGGAGTTGTATGAGGTACTTATCAATAGTCAGTGTGTTACCTACAGCAGATGATGGTCGACACGCCCCAGTTTGAAGATGCAGAGAGGAGCACCAGCACAGAAGCTAAGTAATGTACTGCTGTGGACAGGGTCAGCAGCAAAACCTATTTTATACACTTGATACAAATCAATATTAGTTTAGGTGTATGCTATTTTTAGAATATTTCCCCCTCTTTACTTTGATGTTAGACAGCTTTCTCCAACAGGAAGCTGCCATTTTAAGCCAAGTATTGGTCTCTCCAGATCAACCGGGTTCCATTGGTGAAATGAGTCATTTTACCTTGCAGAAAACAGGAGTTGCTCATCTACCGCTGCCTCGAGTCATTTGTTTATTTGTGTTATTGCTTGACTTTGGTGTTTTAGAAGCTCGATTGTGATTCACCAAAGTCACACAACAGCACAAACAAACTAACAGATTGAGGCAGCGGCAGACCAGCAACTCCTGCTCCTGCGTGAGGTAAAATGACTGATTACAAAAAGTACCTCATACAACCCCATTTAAAAAAACAATCCCATCTATCCCTTTAATATAATTTATCAACATGTTATGTCTCATTGGTTAACTTGTACAAATGCAGGAGTGTAAAAACAACAATTCAGTATTTTATGATAATGTAATAATAAATCTGAATTGTCACTTTTATACTTTGTGTTTTGTGCGGATTAATTGAACAAGATATAATGTGTTAACAGGTGATCTTTAGAAGTGCTTGTAGGCAGATTTTACCTTTGGACAGAGCCAGCCCAGCGGTTTTCCTCTGGTACCAGTCTTTATGCTAAACTAGGCTAATTACCTGCTGGCTGAACGGTCTGTGTCCCTCACACTACAGTGTTTGGGGTGGCAGTGCTCAGTCCGCAAGGACTTGGCTGGTAGCATGAAGAGGTGCCAGTTAATCTCCTGGGCACTGCTGAGGTGTCCTCGAGCAAGGCACCAAACCCCTAACTGCTCGGGGTGCCTGACTCACAGCTCACAGATTTATACTTAACATACAGATATGAATGTAGTGATATTCTCATCTGACTCTCCTACATGAAGTGAATCTGCTTTTCCCCCAAAATGTCGAACTGTTCCATTTAGGACGAGGCTGTTGTCACTGTTTGCGTGTGGGTTTGTTACTGTTTGACAACATCACATGACTCTGCTGAATGTTGACTTTGGTTTCTGTGTGTATGCACTGTAAATGCGTGTGTGTGTGTATGTCTGTGCTCGAGGCATCATTCTGGGGTAGAGTTGAGGCGAATGGGACCGTGTGGCACAGAGGAGGCAGAGGGGTCAGACATGGCCGCAGTCGTCACTCCCATCTTCTTCAGGGAGCGCTCGTCTGTCACTGAGATGGAGCGAGTGAAGGCAGGACGAGAGGCAGCCGGTGGGCCTGAGACAGATAAAAAGATAGATGGAGAGAGACAGAGGGAGATTTTTTTAATTGTTCCCTTTTCCTTTATCCACCATTCTCCTCTATTCGCTTTGACAACACAAATGCATTTCACGTGTCACGCCAATAAAGCAAATTGAAGCTGAAGTTGAGAGACTGCGAGATGGAGAAAGAATGAGATACACATGACATGAAAGAAACAACAAGACAGAGATAAAAGAGGAAGAAAAGCAAAAGAGGCACTGAGAAGAGGAGAAACAGAGCCGTGTTTGAGTTTCCAATTTATTGAAGTATACTTAAGATCTGTATCGTACACTTAAGATTCACATTAGTTAGATCTCTTATTGGTATTCAGCTCACACACCCGATGTTTTATTAGCCTCTCTGGAGTAAATGACATCCATTTACTTTTATTACAGCAGATGAATGAAATGAAAACTGTTATTCGGCCTGTGCAGACATGAGCGCAGTAGCGGTGTTCAGCCTGTAGGGGGTCATGGCGGTGCAGCGAGCTGCAGCAGGTTGAGCAATGACTGCAGATTTGTTGCAGCTTGATGTCTCTCATCATCACACACAGAGGCAGAGCACAGGCAGTGAGATACTACAGGCCATACTGGGAATTCTACCTTTGATATCTCTCACATCCAGCTGAGGTTCACCACACTAACCAGCAGGGGGCAGGGTGACCACACACACACAAACATGAACACAAAACACACACACAACACATATGCCCAGACACAGACCCCCACCAGGGCTGACATTTGCAGCTAAGTGCTGCAATGGCTGGTTATTTATGTTGAGAGGGCTGCTGATGGGGAGAGTTCAGCAGGTGGCTGCATTACACTGTTTATCAGAGCGACGCAGCGGCATTATCACTTCATGAGCCAGCCTACACTCTTCTCCCCCCCTTACATCTGTCTTTCTGTCGTCCTTCTCTGGGCATACACCCTCTGTCGCTCCCTCCTCGCCGCTCGCTGCTCCTTGTGTTGTGAAATGCCTCCTGACTGCTCTTCCCTCTCCATTTTTCTCCCACAGATGTACACCAGCCATCTGGGCACTTGTAGGGCACAGCGAATGCACCAGTGGTGCAACCAGCCTCTGCTCAAGCCTGTTAGCGTTACAGAGTTATTCATTCATGCTATTTTGCAGCGTGTTGACCAGAGTTGTCACAATTTCAATATTAAATCAAAAAATTGACTGAAATAAGCTTTCCATTTCAGTAATTGAAATCAACGGCAGAATTGTTGATTCTCCCAGAATGTTTTTTTTTACATGCCACCCCTGCCTAATCGCTGCATCTGGTGTGAGTCTGAAGAAAAAAGAAAACACTTCAAAGATGACACAGCGTAGCTTACTGGCTATTATCCTGTCTAACACTTTATAGATCTTTTTAAGGAAGAATTTGAAAATGTAAATGTTTTCAGAGCATAAAATCAATGATCTTTTGATCTTTACAAATCAAGGCTTGATAGTCTAATAATGGAATGGCTGTCAGTGCAAAAAGTTTAAATTGAAAAACCTAATTCAATCATGACTGGGACCGGATTTGAACAATTCTCGAGTCAATTCTCGAGTCAAAGTTGGTTAATGGCATACATAATGTGTTGTGATAGTTAAAGGTAAATGCAAAGTAGAAACACAGCGGCATTTTGATCTATATGCGGAGTGAAGTTTGTGTAGGAATCGATCAGCAGAATTTCAGTTTCTTAATGATTCCATTGCGATCATAATTTTGGAACCATTTCTAGTTTGGAACTGGTTCTCGATGAACAACCCTAATCGTGACCCTAAAATCAAAAAGTCAAATCAAATCATGGATTTGGAGAATTGTGAGACCTTGGTGACAGTAGGGCTGCAACTCATTATTATTCTCATTTTTGATTCATTTGTCAATCATTTTCTTGAGTAATCAATCAGTTGTTCGGTCCTTTGATAATATTTTGTTGAGTTGTATTCTTACATTTTCCCACATTTCCAACTGTACAGTTGTGATATGATTTGAGATATTGGAGGTAAAGTGAGGAAGGAAGTCAGCAAATGTGACTGAACATAACAAAACATAACAAAATTACCTCATCCAAATTTATGTAAGATAGATTTTCATCTGCAATGATGGTTGTTTAACAATGAAGAAAACAAGAGCAACAAAAACTACGTCTTTTGTTATTGTTTTAATCTGAGAGAGACCCTTAGCAGCGGAACTTACATATTGTAAGTTTAATCGACTAATCCTTGCAGCTCCAGTTGACAGCAATGCAAAACATGGCAGGATGAATAAATACAAAATGAATTCCTAATGATCTAAAAATGAAGAATCAGTGTGTTTTTTGTGCTTCTCTCCTTTGTAGGTACATCTCCTGCTGTATTCACCTGCTTATTATGCTGAAATTAAATGCAGCAATAATTACCGTAGCGCACAAATATGCACCTCAAACTTACTGCTCTTTTCATCTGCTCTCCTGTTTTCACCTCCATTTCTCCCTCTACCTTCACCGCTCTCACATCCAGCTGCATCCTCTCTCCTCTCCTTTCCTCTCCTCCTCTCTCCCTCCCCCCGTCTGTCTCACCTCCAATCCTCTGTGGTATTTCAGTACAGTGCAGGTCAGGAGCTGCAACCTCACCTGTGTTGTTCTGGCTGGATTTGACTTTGCTGTTGGTCTTCTCTTGCATCGCCCGCTCGTACTCTCTCACCTCCTCCAAACTCAGCCCTGTGGGGAAAGAAAAGTACACACACGCGCGCACAAACACAGCATCAGAACAGAGTATGAAATATGTATTAAATTTCACAGGGTGTATATTGAGGGTAAAGTCATACAATCCTGATTCCAAAAAAGCTGGGATGCTGCGTAAAACATGACTAAAAACAGAATGCAATCAAATCCCGAAAGAGTATATATTAACAAAAAAAAACAATAATGGTTATCATTTTGAACATTAAATATCTTGCTTTGGTACTGTATGCAATTGAATGTAGGTCAGAAAGTATTTGCAAACCATTGCATTCTGTTTTAATTTACTTTTCACAGAGTGTGCCAGCTTTTTTTGGAATCAGAGCTGTTTTAAAAAATACAGTGGAGGCCATTAATAGCAATCACAGTTACTGTGATCAACTGCTTATATGGATCAAAAAGCTTGGGACAGAATCATCCCCACACAAACTCGAAGAATGCACTCAATTGAGCAGATTCCCACCAGGAAACAGATGGTGAAGCACCTACTGCAATGTCACCACAACTGCCAGATTCAGCCAGTAGACATTTAAAGTTCTGCCAAGATTAACATGACCCCCACATATGTTGTCTCAAGCTGAAACAAGAGTTCAAACTGAAGCAGCTGTTAATCATTTGCAGCCGTTAGTGGCCGGTTAAGAAGAGTGAGAAGTCAGCTGTCAAAGGTTGTATAAAACAGAGCGGCCAAATAATAGAATTAGTGCTTCACAGTTGTATGTCTCCTCAAATCCGGTGAAGTAACACATTACATCCATGTCCAGGCTCATATAATGTTTGTAGTGAAGACTTTGAAGGAATTTAATATGGAACCTACCATTATATTGACCTGTAACTTTGAAGGATTTTAATAAAAGGTATGAGGTGCATTTTTGGCAAAATGGAAGTTATCACTATCCAAGTGATTCCGGTGAATAATTTCCAGAGAGAAACATGCTGTCTTCACTCAGATACTATTTCTACAGAGGAGTACAGAGGACTGATAGAGAGCTGAACATTGTGATGTCACAGTGAAGCTGGGCTTTGACCTTTTGGATATAAAATGTCATCACCTCATCATTTCATCCTATTTGTGTGTAATTTTGTCATAATTAGCTAATGAAAGTTTTGGCCAAAAATGTTCTCAGTGAGGTCACCGTGACCTTGACCTTGAACTCATCTTTGAGTCCAAGTTGTCATTTGTACCAAATTTGAAGAAATAAAGAAAAAGAAAATAATTTATAATAATCATCCGCTTAGTGATCAGTTTGACCCGGACAGACATGATCACTAAAAAGAGGTTTCCACTGTACAACAATTTTTCAGAACAACCGCTTTGTTCTTGGTGGTTTATCTTGTATCTTTAATAGCAAAGCAAAATTTTACATCTTGATTGTATTTCTGACCCACCGTGCCACTCGTCTATCCATGCCACTGCTTGCCTGTGACCAACCAGGAGAATGTCCCGGATGTTCTGAAATAACAAACAAAAACACGTCAGGAAAAAGAAAATGTCAATAAAAATTCTACATGGTGCTTTGAATATACAGTAGAAGTATGCAGGTTTGCATGAGTTATTATAGTTTTGTATTTTTGTTTTTCTCTTCAGTTCAGTTTAGTTTCATTTAGTTTCCAGAGTGAGTTTGCTCTTTTCAGTTTAATTTTTAGTGTTTAGTTTTGGTGTTTGTTTTTGTTAGTTTCAGTATTAGTTTTATTTATTATAATATGTGGGGTACTTTTCAGGGGCAAGATTTAAGAAGTTCAGAATAGGTATTAACCATACAAACACAACACTTTGTGGAGGCATTTGACTGAAAGTCAGGTAGACATTACAATCTCAATAAACATATGTATGTTGATGTGTTGACCAATTTGATCAAATTAACTGAATACATTTCCTGTGTTTTTCCATATTATTTTAGTGAGTTTTAAGTGAACAAAATCGTTTTAAGTTAGCTCTCCTTTTTTTAAAAATCTAGTTTTTATTCAAGTTAACTAAAATGTTTTTTCAAACAAACAGTTTTAGTGTTTGGTTTAGTTTTAGTAAACTATAATAACCTTGGTGTGAAAAATAATAACGATACCGTTGTGTAATTACATTAAACAAATAAGATCATAGTTGAGATAAATGGAAACTTATCTCAAAGGTATTGTTTGCACTTTGCCTTTGTCAAAACTAAAACCTCATTCCTGTACATGATCTTTCTTAAAGTAACAATGCTGGGAAAAAGGTGTTGCTACTTTCGCTTTTATAGCTTTTTGTTTTTCAGTCATGCGTCATTTCTTTGCTTCACTGTGGAGGATAAATGTGTTTAAACTGATCTTTTAATTAGCTGTTAAATTTGTTTGATCAACCTCCATTGTGAGAAACATTTTGAAAATGTTTGCTTTGTTTGTAGCAGAAGAACAGAGAATTGATTTCTTTGTAGATCTACAGTAAAATAACGATCCTCAACTATCTTAAATGCTTATTTGTTAATTGACTGTGTTGAATTTTCATACAAATAAATTATTACAGCATTAATTTCATTTTATCCTATTCTTTTGGTTAGTTATTCAAGTGTTCTTTGTAGTTATTTCTCAATTTTATTAAGTCCTTGGAGCCTCTGAGTACTTTTATCACATTTGTCTTTGTACGCGATATTGTAAAATTTGGCAAGGTGGATGCCCTGTCTCTTTTACTGCAAACCAAATCTACTTACAAGTACAAATAAAATAGCCTGAACCTTACAGCCTTGCACTTTACAGTCATAATGCACGAGTGTTGCTAGTTTTGCTTTTACAGCTTGTGGTTTTTATGCCATGCGTCACTGCTTTGTTACACGGTGATAGATAAATGTGTTTAAAATTATCTTTTTATCAGCAGTTTAACTGGTTTGATAAACCTTCACGGTGGGAAATATTTGGAAAACTTTTGCTTTGTTTGCTGCAGAATAACAGAGGCACTCTTACAGTTTTCTATTGTAAAACCATACAGGCAGTTTCCTAATAAATCTGACCTATTGGTGGATTACATTAAACTCAGTGCAGAGGTCATCTGAGGCTAACAGCTTTCTTGGCAACAGTCTCGGTAATTATACTAATGTCTGGACATTAATGTGGTAATGAATCATTTTTTTATCAAAACTCAACACAACAAATAACCAATCAGGTTTGTTGAAGGATCATTTTAGAAAGTAAAAGACATTCAGAAATCAATGTTTGAATGAAGCAAAGCACTTTATTTTGTCTAATTAGCTATAAATTCAAAAATGATTCCAACTTGTAATACACCTATAAGGGCTTGTAACATTAACTACAGATTATATCTCGACCTAGAGCCGCGACTAGCAATTATTTTCATTATTATTAACTGTTTAGTCTATAAAATGTAAGAAATCACATCACATCTTCCCAGGGCCCAAAGTGATGCCTGGAAATTGCTTCTTTTGTCCAAACAACTGTCCAAAGCCCAAAGACTCTTCATTTCCAATCATAAATGACAAAGAAAAGCAGCAAATCCTCATATTTAAGAAGCTGGAACCAGTAAACGTTTGGCATTCTTGCTTGAGAAATGACTGAAAAGGCTTATTAATGATCAAAATAGTTGGCAACTAATTCTCTTTTGATCGACTGGTAGTCGCAGCTCTGTCCTGATCCAAACCTCTTTAAATCAGCAGAGAGAAAAGGTATGATGAGAAAAGAAAGTTCTGTCTCACTCTGTGTATGAACTCCTCGGTCCTGGTCTGGAAGCCGTACACCTCGAAGCTGCACTGCACCCTCTTATAGGAGCACATAATGGGCTTGTGCTCGTCTCTCCAGCCTTTCTCCAGAGGCCCTCGAGCAGTTTTACTGGACTGCCAGCGACTCAGGTCCTGCACAGAGCAAACAGTCGGTTTATACGTTACTGCTGAGTCTGCAGAAAGTTTGGCCCTGTGAGGCATCTTCAGAGGCAAACTATGGATGTGGATATGTTTACTGCAAGTGTGTGTGTGTGAGGATATGTGTGTGGAGGTGCAAGCAGATTGTTGCTCAACACAGCCCATAAGAGGGAAGTGTGATAACACACATTATGCATCTGTGACCACAGGGTGATTGGAAAGTGTTGGTGATTTTCTCTTCTCACTGTCTCACTTCATCTATGAGATTATTGGTGTGTTTGCAGTTTTTTTTTTTGTTTGTGTGTGGATGCATGTGTGTTTGTGTATGTATGAGCTTCTGTGTTGACGTGTGCTTGTCTGCATGCTGCTGTGTACCCAGATCTGTGAAGTGACCTTTGTCTCTTAAGACTTCAAGGGAGTAAAGAAGTGTAAAACCTTGGCAGAGAGGGAATGAAGATAGATTTAAAGGAGGCGTGTGGGTGTGTGACAGATTTATGCTCTTTTCAGAAGCAAAAACACAAGCCAGTAAACCAAAGTAAACAAGGAAAAAGGTCTGTGTTTTTGCATTTGTGTGCTGCTGTCCACATATGTGCATAATGAACCCTTATTTCTTAAGATACATCCTGCATTTTAAGAATATGCTTATTTGCACACTCTCATAGGGGTGAACAGATAAATCCAAATTCTTGTATTGATACTAACATCTTGGGCACATTGACATAAGTGCTGCAAAAGTCGCATATCTGCTGTTATTGTGCACATACACGCAGTGATCATTCACATAATGAATATTTCTGTATTTATTAAAAACTGTCTTGTGTTTAAACATGCATGTAATTAAGTCATTACCAGAGAACAGTAAAGAGAAATTGCTCATGTTTGACAGATTATTTGGTGGTAATATATTCACAAGTAGAAGAGTAGTCAATTATGACATAGTTCACTCCCATGAGGGGACCTGCTTTTAACAATAAAAAGTATTGATACTGGTGATTCTCTCCCAGGTATTACTTGTATTGATTTTAAACCAGATTTTGTGGTATTGTCCCTTCAATAGACTACTGTAACTCTGACCCAAACTACTAATCTGCAGCATAGTGTGCTACACAGGTAGGCACACTTCTGCATAGCAATACAGAAGTACTATAGAAAATGTAGTGTCAGAGTAAAGGGCACTCTGACAGCAAGGTAAAGCAGTGAAAATATTCTAAATATAGCAAACACTTGAATGGATATTGATTATTTTAGGTGGGCGTTTTGATAGGCGTCTTAAAATCATTTTTCTGCTGACCTTGTCTGCAGCAGTACAATACTGAGCATGCGTGCGGGGGACTTCTCTCTGCTTCTCCAAACAATGTATAGATTCACTCAAAATCAGTCATCAATCAATTCATGCAATAATCCCTCTCAATCACACCTATGACCCACTAGAAATGACTGGTGGTGTGTGTATCTGCAGAGAACCTGCACTCTTTGTATGGTGTGTATGGTGTTTGAATTGTGTGTTTACAAACTGACACCGACAAATACTGCATTGTATACCTTATACATTATACATATACCATATACATTGATCTTCTCACTCAATCAAGTGTATTTCCAAAAATGCCGGACTAATGGAGTGACACCTGCCAGTTAGTTCAGGCGGTTCACTTGAGCTGCATTGCTACAGACGAATCTGGGGAAGTACCAGAAATAAACAACTCACCATTGCTGTGGTGGCATCTCCCTACGGTATGTGCATGATTGAATGCAAGCTGTAATAAGAAGTGTAAACTGTCTACTTTTGCCTTTACTTTTTATGTACCATTACTTTTGATAGCAATGTCTAGAAAGGTGGGAAGAACATGTGCAGTTCTCAACTGCTCCATCAGTAGTGACAAATTTTAATTTTAGAAAAAAACGGATAGCAAAATACACAAACCTTGACCTGATGAAGAGTGCCGCTGGTTGAAACCATAATCCCTATATAGATTCACCGGCCGTTTGCCAGAAGCGAATCAAGAATATAAACAGAAAGGACTTTGTTCCTGAAAATCTTGAATACTGGAATAGTTTAATAGCTATGAAAAATATGAATTGATATAATTTATATACCGTATATATATATTTTTGTTTTATATTACACAGTGCATAATTACTTATGTGGCAGAGGTGGTCCATTTTCTCTTGTTCTCCTTTATCTATTTCTGACTATTGTCACAACCAACATCTAACAACTACGTGAAATTTGAAGAATCCAAAAAGGTAACTTCATCAGTTACTGAGGGCCCCTGTCTAACATTGTCAATCCAATTATTTGTGCTGCTGTCACAGTCAGCATTCTACAGCAGACACCGTGTTGGGAAGGGAACCCCCAACCTGTGAAAGATCTCGCGAGAATTATCATTTTAACCCAAACAATGAGAAAATACTGCATGAGTTTCACAAATCTTGGGCTCCTGCCAGACACCAAGTAACACTATGACGTACCACTGCTGTAATGGGGGTGCCGCTAGACGGCGGAACACACAAAGCGGTCACCAAATTCACATGTGACATTCCTCACTCTCCACAATCATTTACCAAATACGCCGTCCCAATTTGACGGTCTATTTAAGCTGGAAAAATTTCCCATCTCTCCCTTTGCCTGTGCACATTGGAGAAGTTAGCCTTCAAGGCTTTCTAGCAGCCTTCAAGGCTAACTTCTCCCAACAGTCTGCCTGTAAATGCAATGCTGCCTTGCATCAGTATTGCTGCCCATTCAGCCCCACCACCACCGAGAGCATCCACCTGCAGGCTCCGGTGGGAGGTTTAAGATATTTGCTCTCGACTCCCCGATATCTCTATGTAAAGATATCTGGAGGAGTGATGAGGTCGGAGCCTAGGCGCTAAACTCTATGTTCTGCTGCTGTAACAAACATTTCAAACGCAACTGAATTCCTGTAATGTGCTCGTACAGTTTTCCTTTGCAAAATCTCCATTGACTCAATAAGTCATTTGTTTTTGCCTTCATCTTTCTGCGTGTGCATGTTTGTGTGCCTGTCACATTGCAGTATTTACCTCTGTCTCTTTGTAGTGCTTTTCAGGTATAGGGTCACTCAGGATATCCAGGAAACTGACTTGCTCCGCCGGGGTCGGCGTGTCCCCGAACACCTACAGCCAAACAGATGGGGGTAGGTCATACAGTATAATGAGAGCAGACACACACACACAAACTCACACGCATTTAGTCAGTCACTCAGTGGAGAGCGGGATGAGAGTGGATGAGTAACTGTGTAGAAAACTGAGGTCACACACCATAACACCCCTCAGTATATCCCACCCTCAGGCCCTTGGAGCAAATCACACTGGAGCAAAGAGAGAGGAGAGAACAGACAGGGAGCAGAGGAGGGGGAGATAGAAAAAAACCCCAGCAAGGACATGTGGGGGATATTAGAAGAGAGGGGAAAAAGAAGAGTTATGAGAGTGGAATACACTTTTCCTTGAGAGAGAACAGAGGGAAGCTTGGGAGAGAGCACTTTTATTTGACCTTGTTTAAAATTTGTTCTAATGCCCCACTGACGTTGTTCATTTCACAGCTGAAAACTAACAAATAAGAGAAACCCACCGTTAGATAATAGCCCGCTACGCTCCTGTGGTGTTGTTGTTGGTCTGTGTCTAGTCAAGGTCTCACTCCCTCTTATGGAATGTGTTACATTATCTGGATGTATTGTGTTGCTTTTTACAATGTGCTCAGGGCACGACACTCTTCACAGTTTCCTTGTTGCTGTCTCTCTGCGTTTTCTGTGTGGTGTTGATATTCATACAGAGACATGGAGAGCCTCGACTGTGATAGTACTCAAAGCCATTAGAAGTATTTATATCAGACTCTAAAAGTACTTTATTACAAGTAAAAGTCCTGCATTGAAAATGTAAAAGTATGTAGTAAACCAGGAAAATTAAGTGAAAGTATCAAAAACAATAAATATTTAATATGCAGTAAAATGGCCCCTGTGACTGTTTTAGTATTATCATTAGATTATTATTACTAATGCTTTTATGCATAAGCAGCATTTTACTGTTTTACTTTGTTTTTATTAATTATTTGTGTGAAAAATGTTATAAAATATTGAAAAATCTAAGACCTTAAAGGGGACCTATTATGCTTTTTCCTCTTTTCTGACCTATAAATGTTGTTACAATGTTGCATACTCGTGTTAAACGATGCCAACGCGTCAAATAAACGAGGTTCGTGCATTTGGAAGTGAGTCCTGCAGCTGTTTTGGACGGCTCTGAACGCTGTGTTTTGCCGTGTTTTTTATAACAGGAGGTCGCATTGACGTGAATCCGTGCCTGACTTACTAATATGGAAATGTTCCAGCATAATGCTCTGAGCCTGCCCTCTCCCCCGCTCTGCTTCGGAAGTTGTATCGCTGTGCGCTGCTCTGCTGTCTACAACGATTTCACAGTGTTAGCACGTTTGAGCAACAGCTCCCAGAAAATGTTTGCTCTGGTGTGAGGGAAAGTTACGGTGGCCGAGACCCGCCATCGCTGCAAATAAAAGTAAGGCTGCAAACAAAAACAAACGTTGCTGCAAATAAAAAGAAATGCTGCTGCAAATAAAATAAATGCTGCAAACAAAAACAAACGCTGCTGCAAATAAAATAAATGCTGCAAACAAAAACAAACGCCGCTGCAAATAAAAGAAACACTGCAAATAAAAGAAACGCTGCAAAAAAAAAATATAAATAAATGATGCAAATAAAAAAGCCACAACGGAAGTGGATTACCGGGACTGTTTTTGCCGATGCACCGGTGTTGTTAGTTATCTGTCATGGTCAAAAAGGATATTTTGAATTATAAAAAGTTCTTTATGTCAGCGGACGTTTAGCTCAGTTGTTAAAGTACACGGTCCATGAATTGAAGTTGTTACTTTTATGCAGCTGCTGGTTCGACTCCCACCTCCCCCCCCCTCTCTCTGATCTGTTTGTGTGTGTGTGTGTGTGTGTCTCGTGCTTGGCTGAGGTGCGCACACACACATCTCCACAAACACCTTTCATTTATGTTTAAACATAAATGATGTAAACATGGCATGGCATCGATCTCGCGAGACTTCCGTACGTGCGTCCATATACGAAGTCTCGCGAGATCGACGCCATGTTTACATCCTACCGGCTACGTGCTACAGCTGATATTTCTGCTAAAAACATGGCGTAAATGGCGTCTTTTGCAGTTAATTTTTAAAGTCGCGGCTCGCGGACACTTGGATCACACCACACAAGCAGGATGGAGACATTTTGTGTTTGTTTTGTGTGCTATTTTTAACGTTTTATCCATGGTCACCGTTCACTGCCATTGTACTGGATGAGGCTGCTACCCTGTTTCTCCTAAAACTCCAGGATTGTTTTGTGAAGATCTTCACTTATCATCACATCGGTATAGTGGTGAGTACATACTGAGTGGGTTATTCTTGCAGGGTGGAATATCGCTTTAAGTGTATGCCTTTGGTGAAACTAAATGTAAATCTTTTAAAACACCAAAGTCACACAATAAAACAAACAGACTAACCAATTGAGGTAGCTGTAGACCAACACTCAGCATGCGTTCTGCAAGGTAAAATGAGTGATTTTGCCAGTGGAGTCTGGTTAGTTTGTAGAGAGTGATATTTGGCTTATATAACAGCAGTTTCCTGTCATGAAAGGCTGGCTGATGACAGGCTAAAGCGGTGAAAATATTCTAAATGTAGTGTACATTCAAACTGATATAGATTTTTTTAGGTGGGCTTTTGATTCAGGTGGCTAAAATACATTTTGTGCTGACCCTGTCCACAGCAGTGCTTCTTACATTGAGACTGCTGCTGCTTCTCCAAACTGAGGGCATGCTGACGGCCAATAAGTACCTGATACAACCTCATTTCAAATAATCCAAACAATCCCTTTAACATTGATGCAACAAATTGAAAAAAATAAAATAAAATAACAAGGAAAAAGGGGCAATTCCACATATTTGAGAAGCTGGAATAATGAAATGTCCAAAGAAAAGGACTTAAAAGATTTTATAAATAGCAGCCAATTAATTTTAATTGACTCATTGTTACAGCTCTCATTGTGTATTTTGTTAGGTATTTTTGTGTATAACAAAACATCATATTCTTTAAGCTCTTTATATGTTTTTTTATTGTAAAACCTGTGTAAAAGTAAGAAGTTGCTGCTGTCAAATAAATCAGTGTAGTGGAGTTAAAAGCAGAGTAGAGATATAAAGTTGAATGAAAAGAAAAAACGCAAGTAAAGTACAGGTACTTTCCACCACTGAGCCTTGAAGCTTATGTGGTATGTGTGTACATCATGTTCAGCTCTCTGTTTGTTTGGAATAAACTTGTGTAACCTGTAACTACAAACGTACATGACATGAAACAAGATACACCACATTTCTCTGCATAAGCCGAACTCTGGATCTTCATATTCTGACATGCTGGGTCTTGTTACTTGACTTGATTCCTTGATTACAAAGCGCAGACACAAGGGCCAGATAGAGCTGCAATTGTTTGTGAATTTCTGTGTGTGTGTGTGTCTGTTTCTGTGTGTTCGACTTGGACTAAATGCAGTATGGCAGCCATGCTCAGGGCCGTTGCATGTCTGGTTAATAGATCTGCCAATACTGCATTTTGTGCTTTGCTTGTTTTCCTTGTAATGGCCACATCAATTTGATGAACATTTTCTTTGTGCTGCAGAGAAAATTGCAATTTCTCTCTTTTCCCCCTTGTCCGTCTCCTCCCCCTCCTCCCTAATCACTCCATCTCCCCTCACCCCCTCCATGCTCCTTCTCCGTCATACTCACATTGTCGTTATCGCCGTTGTTGTTCTCGAATCTCGTCTCAATACGGATGCTGAACTTGGGGAGGAATGATACCTACGGGGTGACGAGAGGTAAAAATGGAGAAAAAAGGGTTGAGGGCAGAGATAGAGGGAGTGGGAGAAGCAGGCTGCAGATTAGATCCACTGATACTGAAGCAGAGATGAGCTCTGTTGCATGCATGTACAGTAAATGATGTGTGAGAATACTTACTGAGTACTCTGCAGCACCAGGGATGTTCAATATGGAAAGGGAGAAACAGAATTAGTTACTCATACATGCATGAGCTAGCAATAGCTCTCACACACATATACTCGTTACCACAGGGGAATACATGCATACATAGTGCTAAATATTTGATACCACTTGGGAGAGCAGCTGTTAAAAGTAAATAAGTTTTGTATAATGCATTGAGGTGAAAGGAACCTGATGTTTAACACAAGCAAAGACACTCAGACACACACCTGTGATGGTGTACGGGTAGAAGTTCCAGGCCTTTTCCGTCACGTAGAAGAATCGCGGGACGAATGCTTTGGCCCAGGACGGCAGTTTACTGGAAAGCAAAACAACAGAGAAAGGAAGTAACTAAGTACACATATTTTATTACCGTACTTAAGTAGATTTTTCAGGTATTTGTACTTTACCTGAGTTTTTATTTTTCGGACGTTTTGATTTTACTTCCCACATTTTAACACAATTGTCTGTACTTTCTACTCCTTACATTTTCAAAACAGGTTCATTACTTCAGTTTTAATGCATTTAAGGGTAATTATTGATTATTTTTGTTTTGCATTATTGCATGGTGCCTTCCTAACATCACAACCGACTTCAAACTAAATGCATAGAAACATAACATAGACAAGGCAATTCCTTGGTGTAGCCATCAATGCATATCACGGACAACCAATGCAAGAAGACAAAAATGATGTACACAATGTAACAAGAAGAAAAACAACATAAAAAACGTAACAAGACATGAAAAGATGTTACAAGGCGAAAACCATATAAAAAAACAACAAGACAAAAATGACATAAAAGATATAAGAAGATGAAAACAAGAGGGAAAATTATGTAAAAGATGTGACAAGATTGACAAGTAGAAAATGACATAAATAAAACGTAACAAGACGAAAACAATGTAACAAGGCAAAAACAACGTAAAAGACGTAACAAGATGAACAATGACGAAAACTATATAAAAGATGTAACAATACAAACAAAAATAGAAAAAGACATACAAAACAAAACAGACAAGTGAGGGACAGTTGTCCGTCAGAGGGCAACTTTTATACTTTGAGTACATTTCAGAGCCTGTACTTTTTCAGTTTTCAGCACTTCAACTTTAACCAGTATTTTTTTTTTTTTTTTTACACAAGAATCTGTACTTTTACATGAGTACAGAATGTGTGTACTTTTGCCACCTCTGCAAAACAGGAAGACAGAAGAATCAGAGAGTGGAATAGTGGGAGAGACAGAGATTATAGAGGAAGACAGAGAGATCCTAAGTGGTTTTTGTGCCATTTATAGCCAGATTACCTGTAGGCTACTCTCGCCACAGCGTTCATTTGTATGACTCATTCCCAATTACACCTGTGGTGATGAATTGGTACTGTAGCTTCTAGGTCACATGTCAGAACATGATTGAGGTAGAATACATTTTTGCACTCACTGTACTGATGTGTGTGTGCGTGCGTGTGTGTGCGTGCGTGTGTGTGTGTGTGTGTGTGTGTGTGTGTGTGTGTGTGTTCCAGCATATCTTTACTAATGAGGACCAAATGTCCCACAAGCACAGAAAGATTAGGAAAATCCTCCACAGTGAGAACATTTCTTTACTTCTTTAAGAGTTTATTTTAGGATTAGGCCTTGGGTTTTTAGTGGTGATTAGAATGAGAGTCAGGGTTACATTAGGGTAATGAGTGAGGTTAGTTTAGGGTTAGGAATTGAATCTAGAGTTAAAAGAGACGTCAGACTGTTTTTTCAGACTGGATTGTCACCATAATTACAGTTCATTGATGAATAGGCTGTCACCCGGAGGAAAAAAGCAAACAAACATCCTTTCGGCACAGTGACGTGGTCGTTGGTGTCATGCATTCCTGCGGTTGAGTACTTGTTACAACATTTCAATCACATTCAAACATTTTCTCACATGCTGTATTGTTTACTTTGAGGACTGTAGATCTGCTGCTGTGTTTAAATCATTCTGGAAAAAAAACATAATCCCTTTTGCTTCAGCTTGAAGCAGATTCACAAATCACTTTGGTAATACTTTAACACCCCTTATTTGGGGTTTTATAAGTGGTATATAAACACTTCATAAATGGATTATAACACACTATGACATCCATTCAGACAGACTAATCTCTAGACTCTCTTTTTAAGCCAAACACACATTTAGACTGTTTTATGTTTTTATTTTGTGTTATCTTTTGCTAACTAATGTCATATTTCTTATTTTCATTCCCTGACATCCACTGAAACACTTTGAGCCCCCCTGAAGGTCAGCCTCCCACTTTGAATACATCAGTTCTAGCCTAATTCACATCTGTGAATTTGTCTGGTAATGCCAGACTACTGCTGGAATATATCTAAGGTGTACGCAGTAACTTCCTGGTGTCTCTGCTGGTTGCCTGGCAACTTCTCCCATCCAGCAAACAACATAGCAAATAGGCCCACATAAAACAGATAGATAGATAAAACAGATAGATAAGACAAGCACGATGTAATGTGTTAATTGGTGAGCTTTAGTGGTGCTTGTATGCTGATTTTGTTACCTACAAACTAAGCCAGTCCACTGTGACTTTGTGGACTCCTGTTTTGAAGTTTGTCGAGCTGAGTTTGGCATTAAGGCTTTTGTCATCTTGTTGTTTTTTTTTTAACCAAAAGTGACCATATTTGGATGAGAGCATGGTGCTGGTGGGTGATGTACTGCAGATTTGGTTTTTGATTTGTCCATTCAGCAGGAAAAAATGGTGGCCTGCCTGGTCACAAACCCTCTGGAAATACAGCTACAGTAACAGTCCACTAAAATATGTTTCTGAAAATTTGGGGCAAGAAATAGCCAATGTAGTAACATAATTTTGTTCCATATGTGATCAACACGCCCTAGTTTGACAGTTAGATCTGAATTTCATGAGCCTGTGGCGTTGCGCTGGATGGGCTCACTGAGAATGATTCCTTGATGACAAAATTATTGCATATTTTACTGAAGAAGGTTTGAAACTAGCGATTGAGACCATAAACTCATTATGAAACTGATTACTGTGGTGAAAAAAACTCAAGTGAGAAGTAGGGTCATTTTGCCGTTCGAGCACATACAATCTTCTTTTTGAAACCAGAGGAATCACCCCCTGCTGGCCATTAGAAAGAATGCAGGTTTAAGGCACTGATGCATTACCTTCACTTTTCAGATCTGGTAGGTCTGTCCACTATTTATTATATAGTCTATGCTCCAGCTACATATTTAACATACGGACACGAGAGTGGTATTGATCTCCTCATCATCTCGCCAGAAATATTGGATTGTTCCCTCAGTAAACACTTAAAATGTCTTTATGTCGGCTTACAACTACTATTTAGAATAAAACTATTAAATAATATCTAAGAATTTGTGCTTTTTTCATGAGCACACATAGCTATAGTGCAACTGGCCCCTTAAACTTTGAACTGCCAACAGAGAGACATTTCCAGCAGTACAAGGGAAAGATCGGGCTAAAAAGTCCCACATATGCTGTAATTGCAGCCATCAGGATGACATGGACTTGTTTTTCTCAGCTGGAAGTCTGTCGTTACACAATCAGAACACTTGGAAGGCTTTACATGATGATGAGCTCATGGCACAAAAACATTTTCTCAGTCACCCTGCAGCACAGGCCTCAACATGCAGGTACTTGGACTTTGGATGTAGGCAGGTTACACTGCCGTCTGTGTGTGCGTGTGTGTGTTGAAATTATGTTTTATTGCTTGTCAGTAGTGATACCTGCAACGTCTACAGGACATAAAGCTTCACAGAGAAGTAAGAGATCAAAGATCGAACACAATCAGTTATCATAATGATGGAGCTGTCAGCTGGAGGATAAGGCTCAGGTTGCAAATAGCAGAATTATTACTGTAAGTACATCATTAGTACAGCAACACAATTGAGATGCTCTCTACCTGCTGAGGTAGATTCGTTTCTCGGTCAGCTGGCCCGGCCCGTACTGGGGGTGAATATCTGACTCATTCCTCACCACCTCCACCCCTTCTCCCCCACCACTCTGCTCACAGCTGTGCTTGCTGATCATGTACAGCTGCCCGATCCTGTACTGGAGGCCAAGGAGAGGGTTAGGATGAGGATCATGGTGGTGAAGAAAGAGAGAGAGAGAGAGAGAGAGAGAAAAAATGAAGCAAAATCATCTACGTAATCTAAAGTGACAAATTATGAGTGCAGTGTTTAGTTTCATTCACAAAGTGTCTGTTGATTGTGGTCATGCATCAAGGAAAACTGAGCAGGTAGGCCCTAGGGCTGAACAATTAATCAAAATATTATCGAAATTGCAACCTGGAGAACTGCAATTTTAAAATGGCGCAACATTTGTTAAAGGCAAAGTGTGTCTCAGCATACCATTTTAAATTAAAGGCTGCAGAGATGTCCTGGCCAACAGATAATATTCCACACTTTAGAAAATGTCTGTGTTTAGTACAAATCCCACTGAAAATCACACCACAATCATTTAAATGTTTTTCAATTAAAATGAGAATAATTATGTAAGATAATCCTTCCATTTACTATTTCAAATCATATCACAATTGCAATATCAGTCAAATTAATTGCAATTAGATATTTTTCCGAAATCGTTTGGCCCTAGGCTGACATTTTGCCACTGTTAACTAGCTAACGTTTCCCTGGATGCAGTGACACAATGGACTGAAAGAAAAAGTGATGTGGGAGACAGGTGTGTGGTGAGGAAATATGACTCTGAATGAATTAAATTTGGTAATGTTTTGTTTATTTCCCTCATTTATTTGGAAAGATGGTTCTAGGGTTACAAAAGGTTGAGAACCCCTGATCTATTGAATGCTGTGTTGTGCATGAACATGTGCATGTTTTTGGTGAACGGTGAGCTGAACATATCTGTTTACAACTAACAAACGTGACAGCGAGCGTTGTTAACTCCTGAGAGAGTTGACAATGATCCCTGCCCAAGTACAGTAGTTCTATCTGCAGATTCACAGTAGCTACAAGACACGCTTACTACATGGAATACCCTCAAAACCTTAGGTCCAAATGTCAGCCACATCTGCAACAAATTTTACATGACACATTGAGTTGAAATATCCACCCAGTCTTGGGAAATGATGATCACAATAAATATGTAACAAAGGATAAGTCCACAAGCCTACAGCCGCAAAGTTCATCCACCCAAGTCAAACTCACAGCATTTTGTAAGTGACTGGTTACCTGTGTTTTCCAACAACAACTAGGTAGACTTGTAAGAAAATGGAAACATGTAGGAGAAATGAATACAAACCACTTCTGGGACTGTGAATTTTAATGTGAACATTTTAATCTGTGTGAACTGAACTTTGTGCTTTCCTAATCCAAACAGAGGGTCTAGGGCAGTGGTTCTCAGTGTTTGGATGACTGAGTGCTAACGTAGGGAGCCAGCATATGATTCAGAGCCACACAGAACCATGAACTTGTCGGAGAATTTGTGATGGGTCTCATAGTGGCGTTTAACATTAAATTTCTTGAGCACTGCATTCACATTTGCAGATGTCTGTGTCCCAAGGTCAGACAAAGTTAAAACTTGATAAATTTTTCCCAAATCTTCCTTTTCTCATCAACCATACAACTTTTTTTTTTTTTTTAATATTTCAGGCTAAGAAATAAAATTACTTGACTTCACATTTAAGAAGGAGGCTTAAATGGAATTTTGTCAACATTTCTCACATTGGTAACATAATAAGTAATGCTGATGATTTCAATAACCAAAACTACAGTCACATCTAAACAATGAACTGCACACTCCATTGAGGAAATTATAATAACCATCATCCACTGAGAGGAAGTAGCTGGTGAGAGGACAGAAAAATCTCTTGGCAGCAGGTTCAGCCATAGTTGCTGAGTCCGATTTTGTCTCGACAGCCACTTACTCAGTGCTGCTTAGGCACAAGCCTCGTATTTGCTCTTCAGTTTTTTAAATAGTCACTTGCTGTGTATAAAGATTTCCCTCAAGTGACCATATCAGACATCAAAATTTAATTTGGCCAGTGAGGGTGAATGCATGGTGTCAAAATTAGTGGTGGGGGGGTGGGGGAGTGGGACTTCGTTCTCTGCTGCAGCCCCAGTTTGTGCTCGGCGCTGATGAGGCGGGAGTGTATATTCTAAAGAGGACGAGGCCTTTGGGCATCTGGGCGGCCTGCTCCATCAGCTCAGCCCGACAGAATCAGTGTTTCACAAATCACATGCTTCACACAATAATAATTCATTTTCTGCACTGATGCTATCACTCTGTGTCTTTTCCTCCTCAGCATTGTTTCTATGTACTGTATTGTGTTTGCTTTAATTGCAAATCACTTGGTGAACTTTGTTTTTAAAGTTATTATGAATAAGCAATAAAATTATACTGTAAACAACTAAACTGTTCTGCTGTGGCCACATAATATAATTCATTTTGTTGGCCTATATTGGTGTGCCACTAAAGCATTGTTTTAATTAAAAGCAGAAACAGAGAAAGATGCGGAGGAAGAGAGAAATAGGAGGGCAGATTTCAGTTTGCCATCCTTCACTGTACTCTGTTGACATCAATGTGACACTCCTCCTTCTTGTTCCAATTACTGTAGAAAGTCAACATTCAATATTTACTTATTGGGTATTCATGGGACTTAATTAATCAAAGCGATGGGTACTTAACAGACTACACAGCAGCGAGCTCCTCCCACACACAGGTTGTGAATCTTTTTCACTTTCCAGAAAACTAATCTTAGCAGGAAGTTGAAAAGACTTATCTGCTCTTAAATCACTATTATGCACTCTGAATGGCTGTGATGAGTAATGAGATGAAATATCATTCATTGGCAGCTTTTGATATGTATTTTCCTCCTACTGTCTGCTTAAAAAAGCTGATGATAGGTTTACAAGCAGTGAGTTTGTCATAAATTCCTGAGACGTGTAAATATAGCAGCTCATCATGGTGGGGTGGAGATTCAACAGTGTCAGTGTGACGGCAACTGAAAATGAAAGAATTTACGATTAAAAGAAAGTGCAGCTCAAAGCAGGTTTTTGTTTTGCCCGTGATAAAATGCTGAAAGCAAATACTTGAATTTGTTATGCAACTCTGGATCTGTCCACACTGACAGCGAAAATTAGGCTGCTTGTGCAAAAAGCATACAAAAACCTTAACTAAATATTTGCAATTGATTGTGTACTCAGCCCCCAAGCAAAACATTTACCCTCATCCCTAAATAATAATCATGTATAAAACATTTCTGTCTAATGCCCTTTGAAGTCATGATGTACAATGCCTATAAAAGTTTTAACCCACCTTGAAAGTTTCCATGTTTTGTGTTTTATTACAACATTGAATCAAAGTTGATTTAATGATGGTTCAGTGTCTGTAATGTGTGATTCATCTGTAGAACTGGAAGTTTCCTTGTATCTATTTAATCTTCATAGTGAGGGTTTTGCCACAATACTGACTCACATCTTCCAAACACTTGTGTATTTATATTACAACCAACTGAAACACACGGCAAAGATCTCCATTTAACTTATATGACCAATGGAGCATCAGTGGTGCATTGGTCCTGTTAAAGGGATAGTTCAAAATTATTTGAAGTTGGGTTGTATAAAGTACTACAGTAGATGCCAGTAGGCATGCCCCCAATTTGGAAAAGCAGAGAAGTATGGAAGCTGAACAATGTACTGCTGTGGACAGGGTCAGCAACAGAAGGTATTTTAGCCACTTAAAAAAAAGGTCCACCTAAAAAAGTCAACATCAGTTTAAGTGTGCACTAAATCTGAAATATTTCCACTGCTTTACTTTGCTGTCAGACAGCTTTTTTCTGACCAAAATTCGCTATTATATTACGTCAGATATAGAAAAGCAGTGAAAATGTTCTAAATATTAGCATACTCTTTAACTGATTGATTGATTGGTTATTTTAGGTGGGCCTTTTTAAAATGACTTAAATACATTTTGTTCCTGACCCTGTCCACAGTAGTCCATTGCTTAGCTTTTGTGCTGGTGCCCCTCTCTGCTTCTCCAAACTGGGGGCGTGTTGACCACCATCTACTGTTGACTTAGACAAGTACCTCATACAACTCTATATCAAATAATATGAACTAAACTATAAAGTTCTGGAGAGCTTTTCTTTTTTGTTAATCAGTGTCAAAAATGAAATCACCTTTGATTCACTTTCATAGTGCAATAAAACATTAAAACTTCCAAGCGGGGTGAAGACTTTCTACTGGCACAGTGCAAGTCAGATGATGGGATAAACACATTGCACAAAGTGGCTTGAATCTTTTCCCCCATTGCACTGTGCTATATACACACACAGGGAGGAATTTGGGGTTTCAGTTTCTGGCCTGAAGATACGTTCAGCCTGTGCATATCAGGAGCTGGAGATTGAACCACTGACCCTACTAACTCACTCTACCACCTGAACTCCAGCTGCCACCTATCACCTTTCCCCCCAGAAGAATAAAACAGTGGACATTCCTTAACACAGCTTAACTGTATTGTGTTACAGTAGTTCTACTGAATATTTCAAACCTGAATATCCAGTGCTGTTCCCTTAAAAAAAGAACTATGGGTAAGGACGTTGTAAATGGCTTGGACTGAGGTAACTCACGATTTGATACCGCGTCCAATAAGCTGCACTTAAACTTACATTACATTCAGGCGAAAGAGGATTTGCTGTGAGCTCAAGTTTCTGTGTGCCCTGTACTGATACTGTAAATCCTATTTTGGACTGCTATTTGTCACTGTCATTGTTGTGGTAACAGGTAGAATTGAAGGGGAGGGAGCATTGCTACAGAAGGTGATGAGGACGTTCCTTTTGAAGGACATTTTGGTGCACAACGCCCTCCTCCGTCCTTTTCGGACTCTAGCAGGATCTCCTTTGTTTATAAACCCGCTGGCCGAATGCCTTTGTTTGAGTTTTAGATTCTTGCAGAGTCGTAACCAGTCCGACTAGTTTTGAGCGCTGCTGCTAGGAGTGTTTGAGTGAGTGAGTGGAAGAGAAGCAGCCAGATGGGGAGATAATTTAGATACAAAAGCACACTCTTAGCAGTAAAGGTGCTAACTAGAACCATAAAGGGTTCCTTGGCTTGTTTTCATAGGGCTTTTTTCCACCAAAATGGAAATAGCCCTATTCTGGTTCAAGCACATACTTTTGAACAATTCTGAGCATTTCCATGAAAAATAAACTGGTTTGGACCCTGGAAAGTTGGTTCCGAACTGAAACCAAAAATAACTGTTTTTTCTTCGTAACCAAAGTGGGCGTGTCATATTCTACAGGTCGTTGTGCATTGTGTGGCATCTTCTGTTGATGACATCTTTGATTACAATGGTTCTACTCAAGACTGGTGGAAAAGGGCCCAAAGAGTTCTTCCTAGAACCCAACATAAAGGGTTATATGGCGTGTCTGTGAAAGGTTTCACCCAGAACCCCTTTGAAGAGGTTCTACAGAAAACCCTTCTATAGTGCAATGGTTCCATCCAGAACCCTCCCAAGACCCACTTTGGTTCCCATGGCAAAACCCCTGTTTTTTAAACCACTACTTTTTTGGTTCTAGCTGGGAACCAACTTTTTGGGTTCCAAAACCAATTTATTTTTGGCCGAAATGTTCGGAACTATTCAAAATTAGGTGCTTGAACCAAAACTGGTCCTGTTCTAGAACCTCTCCACATTCTAACAAGTGCTAACAAGAACCCACCCAGGAGATCTACTGAGAGCCTTTATTTACATTCCAATGGTTTTATCTAGATCCGACCCCATTGTTTCAGCAGAGAGCCCTTTTATGTTATGATACAGTCCTTCAAGAACTCTTTCTTCCAAAAAAGTGTTTTTTTTGGATGAAAAGGTTTCTTAATGGAACCCTTAGTCTTCCAAAGAACCCTTGATGAACGCTTTCTACAAAAAAGGGTTCTTCATATGCAGATTGTTCTAGGTAGAACCTCAGCCCTTCAAGAAGATCCCTTTTGGAACCCTTATTTCTAAGAGTGCAGCGCTGTGATGCTGCTGGCCAGGTGTTGTACACTGTCTCAGTCAGTTTGGCCCGAGCCCGCTGGTGCTGAACATGTCTCGCTACCAAATGTGCCAATGCTCCCACAGAGCAGCCACAGGAGGTATGTGAGCTCTGTTGGCACTTTTCTTATCAGCGCATTAACACTTTCAAGATTACAAGTGGAAACAACAAGTTTATATTTGAATTTAAACCCTCTCTTTTGTATGTTAAAGTTGAGGAGGGTAGTGTGTGTGTGTGTGTGTGTGTGTTTGTGTGTGTGTGTGTGTGTTTCTGTGAGCGTGGGAAAGTCAAACACACTTACCTCATCCACAGTCAGTGGCATACACACGCGGTACTCTTTCATCAACATGGTGCTGTTGTGAACTGTGTCTGTGTTTTGAGTCTGTCTAGCTCAGCTGACTTGGTTTCATAGTAGACAGGCTCAGGCAAGTTACTCTGCTGCTGGACCGCAGTGACCTCTTTTCTGACGCTTGTCTTCTTCCTTTTGTTTTGCTGATGTCAGTAATCCATGGAGTTAAGTCCAGACCTCTCTGTCAATGAGTATCTACGTGTTTTCTTACTTTCCTCCCCTTCAGCCTCGTCTCTCTTCCTTTTTTTTTTGTTTCTCTTGCTCAATTAATCTCCTGGACCAGACTTTTTAAACCGCTCTCTCCCTCCTTTTCTTGTTACTTCTGCTTTCTCCTCTCCCGCCTTCTGCTGCCCTCTCTGTTTGCTGTTTTCCTCACTTTAGTTTCTGTTTGCTTTCTTTCACTACAGTGAGAAAGTAGTAATTAGCTGTGAGCTAAGATTGAAACCTAACCAACTCTACCTGTTCTCTCTCCTTCTCTGCCTCTCTGAGCTTTGTTTAATTCCTCCTCAGACTTCTCATGTGTAACCTTGCTGTCTGCTCGGCGCTCCTCCTCCTTTCCCCCTCAACCGCCCTCCGCTGCTTTCAGTTCCTCACACATTCCTTCGTCTGTGCCCTCCTTATCTTCCTTTTTTTTTCTCCTCTCCCTCCCATAGTATCCACTCCCCGCCCACTGTACTTTACTACCTCCTCACCTGTGTCACCCCCCCTCCTCTCTCTCTCTCCCTCTCTCTCTCTCTCTCTCTCTCTCTCTCTCTGATCTTTATCTGTTCTTTCTTCCCTGTCTCTGTCGCCAGGACTGTTTTCAGCAACAACACTCTATCATCTTTCTATATCTGGAAACATTAAGTAACACAGTTTGTTGACGTCAAGTCTGTGAATTTCAAGCCCTCCTTCCCAACGCTCAGGTACACTAGAGATGTACTGAAGCACCTTTTTTTCCATTTCAATCATATTGCGAAATCTGAATTTGGATATCTGCCTATACAATACTATACTAAAACCAGTACTCTTTTTTTTCTTGATATTTACGATGATAATGATTATTATTATTAGTAGTAGTAGTAAGATTACATGAAGCTGAAACTGAACTTCAGTCAGGAAAGCTCATGTAGTTTGTGTACTTTAATGTATTATATTAACTAGATACAGTACACAAAGATGGCGCCTATTCATACCAATGAGAACTGCACGCCTGCGGCAAAAGACACAAAAGTTTTCAAGCCTCTCATATTACTTTCTGAATATGCGGCCCACTGAATATGTGCAGTAGTGTCTCCCCTCTTGTGCTGGCCCGCTTGGCCCCTTGACTTTACAATGTGATGACATCAGAGATTTTGAAATCACTTTTCTCAGCTCTAGGAAAGTTTTACCATTATGAAAACGCAAGGAATCAAAAATTCCTAATGGGAAAACTCATAATTGAGTTTGTTTGCAGTTCGAGGTGTCCTGTCATCAGTTTTACAGACATATCTTTTATAATGGAAGCTTATCAGGAAAATGTTTTTTGGGCTGCAGTACCACGAGTGGCAACTGGGAAAAACTGGTGGCCAAACTGAGTGGCACTGCCCTATCTACCTTTACTACATCTATGGATTGTAGCTTGGAGCATTTGCATAATTATCCCATGATGCATTGCTTACGGTTTAAGTCAGCTATTTTTATGTACCAAAATGCAAATGCTACTGTTTGTAATGTGTTTGTCATGTATTTGTCCTGTGTTTGTAATGTGTTTGTGCAGAACATAGTTTATGGTGGTTTATACTAGTCATTTTGAGCTGTTTTTTTTTCTGTTATGATCCAGTTGTATCATAACAGATAAATTCAAAATGTGTTTCGTAGCAGTGAAAAACACCAGTTAGCTTTCACTTTGCACTACATGTTGTAGTGTACACAAATAGAAATAGATGGAAATTAGCAATTAGGAAATTAGTGGCGATTAGGATTGTAGAATTAGATCAGATTCTTACTTCTTTTGCATCTTTTAGGTTTTGTTAAGTCATGTTACATCTTTTTCATCTTGTTACACTTTTTCATCTTTTTATGTCTTTTACATCTTGTTACATCTTTTATGTCATCTTTGTGTACCTTTTTTGTATTGCTGCATGATTTTTTGTGTTGTTACGTTTTCTTATGTCTTATACGTCATCTTGTTTTGTCTTTTACACAATTTTTGCATTGTTATGCCAATTTTTGTCTTGTTATGTCTTTTAAGTCTTAAATGTCTTGTCAACTCTTTTATGTCATCTTGTTACATCTTTTTTTGTCTTGTTACGTGTCTTAGTTCTTGTTCCGTCCTCTTCATTTTGTTACATATTTTCTGTCTTCTCACGTCTTTTATATTGTATTTATATTGGTACCTGTTTTACATCGTCACCTCTTTTACATAATCTTTTTGTGTAACTTTTGTATTGTTACACCATTTTTTTTTATTTTTTTTTACGTTTTATGGTCTTGTTACTATTTTTACGTCGTACGTAAAAAAAAACCCAACTTACTTACGTACAGATATTTGCTCAAAGACAGGGAGTAAAAGGGAAAAGTTATCAGAAAAATAAATGGTACAGATACCTGAAAACTCTATTTAAGTGCAGTTATTAAGTATTTGTACTTAGTTACTCTGCCAATGAATACCTTATATCAGTATTGGGCCCTGATACTGACTTTGGATTGGATTAGTCCCATCTCTAGTTGTGACAGCACTCAGGGTGTAAGGATGACAGACACACAGGGGTAGTCAGGGTGGGCCATTGGATTAAATATTACCAGAGCCATGAGAACATCCATTAAGCACCTTGCCAGACCTGCTCACATTGTATTACCTCATGACCTTCAGCTGGCTTTAATTGAATCCGTGTTTAGTCAATGAGTAGTGGGATCGAAGCATTCATAATTTCTCACCCGTGACTGTCCTTGAGTCACGGGACCACTCTCCTTTTGTGTGTGAGTGAGAGCTGACGGCGACTGCCAAGCACATATTGTTGCCTCCCCATCAAATAAGAGAAGCAGATGTTTGGCTACTCTGGGTCAGTCTGACGGGGGGCCAAAACCAATAACTGGCCCTGGATTCTTCCCCTCTGGTGGAATTTGCTTGCTCTTTTCTTAGTGTGCCTTGAGACGGGGCCAAAGTGCCTCTCTTCTTCTCCATGTGTCTTTTCGATCATTGCAGTGAAAGAGCAGTGAAAACAAATTCCTGGTGGGGTTTGCTCCACTGATCTTATCAGATCAGTGTTTAGAGAAGGGAAGCTACTTTAGAGAGCTGAGGTGACGCTTTGCTCGTCTTGGCCTTGATTCTCCCTGGACATAGAACTGACAGAACAAGTGTCATCACAGTTTACTTTATATGGTATATGATTTATTTCATAGATTAGTTAATTGTGGTTTCAAGGCTGGGAACTGGGTTAATGGTAACCAATGGTGAGGAATGGCAACACTCTTGGATGACTGATCCTGCAAATTATGGAGCTGGTCAAAGGATTGGTTTCTTGATTGATTAATGGATTAAATCAGTGGTGTAAGGTAGTTACAACGGCCCTCAGTGCAGGCTATTATGATGTGCCCTAGGCATGCTAGTGACTTGACATATGACAAATTTAATTACACAGCAATTCTGTATATGATGAGTAAACCAAAGAAAATAGAAAATTATTCATTTAATTGAATAGTTTATTTATAGTTCATGTAGAACAAGGATAGTAATTTTATTATAGATTGCCACTGACTATTTTACAAAAAATAAATTAATCACGGAGTTGGGTTTACATTTTCAAGGGCATATAAAACAAATAGCATCATTCTTGGCCATCAGGTCTGGGAATACCGACATTTTCATGCTCAGGATTTTGATCTGCTTCGATGCCTTCACTGTCTGAAGAATGTCTGCACAGTCTGAGAAATAATGTAGCCTGACTATAACTACATGGGGGCATGCTCCCAGTTTGGGTTTCGGCTGAAGTATGCGATTGGCTGTGTCGAGCTGGGGCTCCTTTGAAAGCTTCTCTGAGCAGGGTGGAGTCTAGAGGCTGCCGTCTTCTGGAATGCCCACAATCCTGATTTTAATGTGGCATGATTGGTACTCCAAGTATTCGCATTTATTTTCAGGTTTGCTGATTTTCACAGAGAAACTTCCCACTGTTCCCTGGATTGTGGTGATGTCATCTGTGCAAGTAGATAGAAACTGCTCCATCTTTCTCACCGTATTTTTTAGCCTGCAAACTCAGTTTGGATTGCAGATATGCTGCCAGGCAACTCTGCGATATGGCCTTTAGTTCAGTCTTGAAAGATGCTGGAAAGTTCAGCATCTTTCAATTTGGCTTTAAAGATTTTTGCAATGTCGTCGTGTTTGAGATGTAGTTCCTCCTTTATTTGGTTTGGGGGGCATTTCGAAAAGCAGTGCATCCAATAAACAACTCAACTGTGCCAGAAAGCTGCAGATGGAAAAATGCCAAAAAAGTGTGATATGGGCTAATTCTGCAGGAGCTTCAGAAATTTGCGTATTACGCCATTGACTGCTTTGTTGGAAAACCCAAGTGGCACCATTTTTAATTTTACATGAGTTCTTGTTTCAACACAGGTGTATGTATTTCCGCAGTGGCAATCTGATTGTCACTGTTTATGTTTACGCCCCTGCATGAAATAGATGTTCACGGTAGTCCAAGATTTATTCTATGCCTTCTTTTAAAGATCAAAGTCAGGGGTGGAACTAGTTACTGAAGGATTCAGAGAAACACTATTTTGAAATGTCTGTAATTTTTTTTTGCATCTATTTTTGTGCATTTTCACACCATAATAAGAGATATTAAAGTAGAGACATGAGGGGAGAGAGATGGGGAAAGTCATGCCACGAGGGCCCCATTTACACCTGGTGTTAACATGAGATCTGTATCTGCATACATTATCTGGATAATAACATCTGATCAGCGGGACCTGCATGATATTATTAAGCGTTCTCATTATCTTGATCCTGCCAGCATTGTGATGTAGATTGTGATTGTAGATCTCAATATGCAAATTAGTTAGGCGGCGCAGGCAGACTTGTCAAAAAACATAGTGCATCTCAGGTCAAAGAAAGGAATTCATTTATTTTTAAATCATTTTCAGAAAAGACTTTCTAGATACTGCTACTTCTTTTAACAGGCAGCTTGAGCGAGCAGGAAGAGGCAGAGTTAGGTAACCGATCAACTTGGTGGATGAGTGTTTTTCTAAAAGACCTCCTCCAGTGAAAATCAAGTTTTTACCACTGTTAACATGTTGATATGCTACAAGACATATCATGGGGGAAATGAGCCATACTTGCCAACATTAGGACCTTAAAAAACAAGGAGGATTTCAAAATCAAAGTGGGGGTCTGGTGTCTTACCCCAGAAACATTTGAGTTTTTATTTTATTTTATTTTATTTTAGTTTTCAAATGTTATTCATAAGCCTCATTCATACATGCCGCTTTTCCCAGAAATGTTCCAGCATTTTCCCTGGAATGGGTTATTTATGAATGACAGCTAGAGTCAATTGTCTGTGTCAATTTCCCACCTCAGGGCGTAGTAACATTACAGGTAATATGCCGGGAAGGCTGTGTTGTGAATGAAAGCAGGGACATTAATGTGAAGGGCCTTGTGACACCTAGTGTTCTTCATTTTTTCTCCACCTCTCACTCACTGAGGAGGACAAGGCCGTGAGCAGTTCAACATTTGATGTAGCTGTATTGTAAACAGTAAACTTTTAATGTCGTAGGGCTTATACACAGCATACAGTGCCAGAAACCGGTTGTGACAACACAAAAGGGGAAAAAAGTGTCAAAGTTTGTCATAAATCTGGAGAAATACAGGAGAATTGTAATCCCTGGAGGAAACTGGGAGAGAACAATAAAAATGAGAGTCTCCCGGGAAAATCAGGTTGGCAAGTATAAAATATGGTCATGGTCAAAGCCATGGCTGAGCATCTCCACAGTGGAACTGCAGTATACCAATCAAGTCTCACAAACATGGATTCAGAGAGCCAGGGTTTCATATGTAACAAACCCAAGGAACCAATCCTGCTCCATGTGCGGTGGGGGTTCTTTTGCCATAACTGCTATGGCAAAAGAGAAATATGACAAGATAAGTTAAAGCTCAATTTAACTATTTTCAAAACAATGCCAGAGACATGTTCTGTATTCGGTTGCACAGTCGCAAAAGGAGAAATGTTGAGACTTTGGGCCAGATCTACTAAAGTTTTCCGTGTATAAAAACGTGTGCAAACTCATTGCACATGCAAAAAAATGTACAAACAGATTTACTAACAGTACGCACTAAGGGTTGCGTCTTTCAAAGGTGCAAAATAGCACGTCTGCATCCAGTTAGTACGTCTGCCGCAATGAATATGCAATATGGGGCGTTTACAAGCAATTGTGTGTGTGTTGGGAGGAGAAAATGTAAATATATCAATTTAGTACCTGCAAAGTGATTTATCAAACCTGAAAGCAAGTTTGCTAATAGAAACTGCGTCTATATTTAACACGTGTCAAAGGGAGGTGCAAACGGTTTGTATGTGTAATTGCGCACACATGGCTGCGATTATTGTCGCAAGAAGGAGACATTGAAACGATGAAAGGAGATGCAGAGAACGCATTTTTCACCCTCGTGTGAACGTTTTTGGAATGAACGAGAAAAAAAATCATTAAAACATATCGCCTATCCAGCATTGCCATTTTGGAGTTCTTGGAGGAACTCAGAGTGGATTTCGAGCCAGCCACGAGAAGGAGTCATGCAATACCTGCAATGACAAAACTCCTTGCAAGTTTACATTTTTCTGCATCTGAGTCAGCGTAAGGTAGCTATTACAGCTGGGATCTCCCAATCCCGTTTTTCAGATGTGCTGTCTGAAGTCCTAAATGCCATGTCGCGCCGGATAGCCAAGTTTATTAGGTTTCCACGCACTCGGCACTCATTGAATGAGACCAAACAAGGCTTTTTTGCAGTAGCTGGATTTCCCAGAGTTATAGGAGTGATTGACTGCACCCATGTGCCCCCCGCAGACACTGAGCATGTGTACAGAAATCGCAAACACACGCATTCATTGAATGTGCAGTGCGTCTGTGAAACCGCGGTTCAGCCCCATGCGTAAAATTCTAGATTGCACGCGCAAATTAGCACACGCAAATTGGGATCTTAGTAGATCCGGCCCTTAATGTATTACCAAAGGGTCTGAGAGAAATGGGTGCACTTAATTTGGAAAAATCACAGCCAAACTCCCTGGTTTGCAGTGGTCATTTTCCAGAGAACTGTTTTGAAAATTCTACCCCAAATCAGATGGTTTTTGCCATAAAACTATATATTATATATTATATTGTATATTATATTTATAAACTATATTACTGTTACATCCATTTGTCCTGGGGACACAGCGAGGATGAGCCATCACGTTGATCAAGTTTATTCATTGACTGTGTCCAGTGAATCTGCAGTATAATGTTAGCCAGCTTTAGCCTGCCAAGGTACATGATTCATGTCAATTTGCTGACAGGACTTTTTATTCAGGGATGTTGGAGAAGACAGTAATGGCAAACATGAATCAAAACAGTTTGACAGATAGCTGAGCTGCAGAATCAGTTGATGGCTACATTCATGATGATAATTCGGACAAAAGGTTTACATGACTGTGTTCACAAAGGTTCCCAGTTGGACTCAAACAAGCAACGTAGTTTTGCACCTTAACCTCCTGGTTCCCAGGGCACTGCAAAATGTCTGTATTCCTATTTTCATTCTTTGCAAATGAAGAAAATGCAATGTTTTGGTCAGGCTAAAAACATGGTGTAAATGACACTTTTTCAGTCAAATTGGCATGTCGGGGCTTTAGGAGTCTTGGATTACACCAGACAAGCAGTATGGAAGCATTTTATGTTTTTATTTTGCTGTTTTTTATTTGAAAACTGGTCACCATTCACAATCATTGTTTGGGAGATTCTGCGCAATTTTCCTGTGAGACTCCAGCAGTGTGTTGTGGACTACAAAACTAAACCTGACCCTCAATTGGCATGAG
>JAJHUR010083666.1:13867-28543 GCA_027495735.1 Lutjanus campechanus | reverse complement strand
ACCTTATATATATATATATAATAATATATATAAACTTCATACTGTCAGTGTATGAATCTACTGCACAGAGACAGAGACAGAGACAGTGATGTCAGGCTGAGGAGGAAACTCCTCACTTTAGGTTTTTGATGCATCATTAAACATCATCATAAAAGGTGAACTTTGTATAAATTCATCTGTGTGAGGCTGAATATTAAAGCAGGTTAATGTGGAGCAGAAACATCAAAACTGAGGTGATGACTCCCCCTGGTGGAGGACAGAGTCACTGCAGGAGGGAGGAAAGAGTGAAACTAAAGCTGAAGAAAATATTTAACTTGCCTCATCCTCATCCAGTTCTTCCTCCTCCTCTTCCCCCTCCTCTGCAACTTTGTGTGCAGACAGCAACAGCAAGAACAGAAAAAACAAAAAGCAACAGCAACAACCTCCACATCATCATTCTCCTTATCATCATCTTCATCATCATCTTCATCATCCACCTCCTCATCATCATCATCTTTCACTTTCACACACACACACACACACACACACACACACACACACACACACACCTGATTCAAATACAGAGTGTGAGACTTCTGCAGAGGCTTGATGATGAGAAGGTCATTTAAATCAGATGTGTTGGAAGAAGGGAACATCAGGACCAGACTGGAGGACTGAGAAACTCTCCTCTGTCATAGTGTGAAGCCATCAGTTGATTTTAATTCAAGAAGTTTAAAATAATTATGGTCTCAGCAGTTCAGCTAACAAACCCTAATGTGTCCTCATTTGTCATATATATATATATATAAATATTTTTATATATATGTGTGTGTGTGTGTGTGTGTGTGTGTGTGTGTGTGTGTACACCAGGTGGCACACAAGCTGCAGTAGAAACTGTTGGTTCATGCTGGGTCAGCTGGGTTCTGGGCACTGCTCCAGTCTACACCCAGGGGCTGCCACCTTCAATCCAGGAACTCCTACTCACTGTTCATAAGAAACAGTCTGATAGGTCGAGGCAATGTCTTTAGTTTCAGACCCTGTGAATGAAAGGAAGACAAAATAATGTAACCACTTGATTTTATTAATGAATATTCATTCTTCCTCTGACAGTTTTGATTCCTAGAAACATCAGTGAATGAACCTTAACCCAAACTTCATTCAAAACGAAGTCACTAAGTCTACTGAAGGATTCTTTACCTCTCAGATAAAATTCATACTTTTTTGTAGCACTAGTCTGCACCACAACTTAAAGAGGAGGATGTAGTGCTGAGTTCAGCTACAACTGTATCATCTGTTCCATCAAGTAGCACTTTCAACAAAACTGAAACTTTTGTACTTTGGTTGATATGCCATTTTGTTGTTATGCTGTTTTGCTCCTACATATGGAAGCCCATTTCTGCCAAGGTGATCAAAAAAACTTTCTGAAAATGATAAATTAGTTAGGTTTCACTGCCAAAGATTGATTTACTGCATGGACATGGACTTTCAGAGTTTAGCAAAACCTTAAAATGAGTCATTTCATCTTTAAGATTCCAGATTTACTGCTGCTCAACATTTAATATATTTCAATCTATATGGAGATGCTAACTAAAAAGTGAACAAAAGGTTACACTGTTTGCTAACTATCTAAAAAAAAAAGTTAACTAAACATTACATTTTTTATGAGCTAGCTAAAAAGTTAATAAAAAGTTGTTGTTGTTTTTTTTGCTGGATAGCTAAATAAGTTAAGAACAGGTCACACTGTTTGCTAGCTAACTAAAAAGTTAACAAAATGTTACATTGTTTGCTTACCAGCTAAAAAGTTAACACAGCATTACAATGTTTGATAGGACGCTAAAAATGAACAAAAAGTTACATTGTCTGCTAGCTACCTGAAAAGGTTTATAAAATGTAACATTGTTTTCAAGCTTGCAAAAAATTAACAAACCATTACAGTGTTACATTGTTTGAAAGTTAACAAGATGTTACATTGTTTACTAGCTAGCTAAACAGGTTAATGAAATGTTAATCTGTTTGCTAGCTAACTAAAAAGTTGTTTGCTAGATAGCTAAAGAAAATAACATTACATTGTTTGCTAGCTTAAAAAGAGCATGAAATGTTACATTGTTGCTAACAAGCTAAAAATAACAAAACATTACATTCTTAGAAAATTGTTTGTAAACTTGCTAAAACGTTAACAAAATAATACATTGTTTGCTAGCTAGCTTAAAAAGTAAAAAAGTTTGCTGGCTTGCTAAATAAATTGTTAAACCTTACACTGTTTGATAGCTAAACAGTTATACTGTTCATGAGCCACGTAAAAGTTTTCAAAATGTTGTTGTCTTGGTTTTCTAACCAGGTAAAAAGCAAAACATTCTCATTATATTGTGTGCTAGCAGCTTATTTTGACAAAGAAACGTGTTATTGTGAGATATTCATTATTTTGAGACAGTTTCTCATTACAGAATGTTATTTTTTTCACATTATTTTGGCATTAATGGTCTTCCGTACTAACGTCTACCGTCTGCTGGAACCTCGCATGTAACGCCCCTCTGCAGGCTGCCACACCCAGTCACTCCTTCAGGCACGGCTGACTCATAACAAACTGTAACAGGACACCGGCAGACGGGGTTTGCTGTGCAGTCTGCTCACGAAAGCTGTGTCCACACTGAACACAGAGACAGACTGTGTGAAAGTAGCTGGGGCAGTTTACAGAGTTTAAAACTCGACAAAAAGTTACAAGAGCAGAGAAAAGTTGGAGTCAACATGAAGTCCTGTCTGAGGATAGTTTTACTTCTTTTCCTTGTTTCTGGAACATTAACACAAGGTAAGCTTGTTTTGGAAATTATAATCAGTAATTATAGGTTATGTAATGATTACATTAGGGTTATGGCATGTATTATGCTGGTACTGCCTTTTAAGGAAAGTCTTGTGGCTAATTTAAGTCTTCAAGTATCCAAAGTTTGTCTGGCAGCCACAGGAGAGCAGTTATCTAACCAAAGTCATTTATATGGGCCAGAGAGGAGCTGCAGAGTTTAACTTTTGTTGCTACAAATCAGCAGCTCTGAGCTTATTAGTCATGATGGTGAATCCTGTCCCATTTTCCATCATGTGCTCAGAGTCCAGCTCTGTGTCCACCTCTCAGTCTGAGGATCCATCAGGACACAGTGTGAACAGGACAGATGTGATCAGAGGACATCATGGAGTTATAATCTAATATATCAACTCAGTTAGATTGAAAAGTCCTTTGATCTGATGTTTGAAATAAAAGTTTGTCTTGCACACAGGCAGCGGTGAAAGAACTATTTAGGT
Organism: Lutjanus campechanus; assembly: GCA_027495735.1. NCBI lineage: Eukaryota > Metazoa > Chordata > Actinopteri > Lutjaniformes > Lutjanidae > Lutjanus > Lutjanus campechanus. Next base: position 25,273 of record JAJHUR010083666.1, on the reverse strand, counting down.
TTTTTACTTCAGCAAAAGAAGCAACGCTGTAAAAATGTTCTATCAAGTGAATGTCCTGCATCCAAAATGCATGGCTGCAAGAAATTGTTTAATCACACAATTAACATGTTAAAAAACATGTTGATCAGTGTTTCCCAAAGTCCAAGATGACGTCCTCAAATGTCTTGTAAAGAAACCAGAAAATATTTGCATTTAAAAAGCTGAAATCAGAGAATTTAGACTTTTTTTTATTGTTGCTCCTCTAAAAGTCTAAAAAAGTATAAGAAAATGTACTGAAATCACAATAATGAAAGTACTCACCATGTAGACAAAATGTGCTCTGTCTTAGCTACGTTATTATAACTTATAGTGTCACAGTTGTTGCAGTAAAATGTAAAACAATACATAGTATTTTATATTTGGCCTGACTGACCCTGAATTTTTGAGGCCCAATGGGAGTGGGTTTTTAGGGAGTAAAAAAAAATTACTTCAACATTATATGTGTGATGATGTGTATGTGATATCTATAGAATAAATAATACTCTCCTTTTTTTTTTTGGCAAAATCAAAATAGATGTGGGGGGAAGTGATGAGAGAGTCTGTAACCTGAACCAAAAAAGTGCAATTACACTCAATGGATAGTGAGAAGGTGTGTGTGTGTGTGTGTGTGTGTGAGGGCGTTGGACAAGAAAACAAAGTGGGAATGGAAAGAAGCAGAAAAGATTTTAAAATGTAAGAGCGCACAGTGTGTTTAAGATCACCGGTACAGGCGATGGAGTGTAAATAAAATATCCTCTCTTATAATACAGCCTCATTTCCCATCATGCTCAGTGCTGGACTGAATAATTTGCTATTTTATGTTTTTACTTTTTGTAAGTGTTTGCGTCTGCTCAGAATATGAAGACTTATGTTGGTAACCATCATTTTTGTGCTCGTTTGTAGTTTTAACTATTACTGAATTAAGAAAAGGGGTCAAGTATACTAAAACTCTGCCTGTCAGACTACAAAATGAAAAACACAACAACATGCATTATGTTCTGTAAAAAAGGTTTTCATCAGTATAACATATATGCTGATACAGATGCAGACAGATGTACATGTGCAGGACCAATGTCAAGCCAAAACATCTGTCTTCTCTAATTTAATGTGCTCATTATAGAGCACAAAGAGTAAAAAGTACAAGTTTTCCCTCTGATGTTGAAGCAAAATGTAAAGTAAACCTACCTCAGAACTGTACTTCATTACAGTACTTGAGTAAATGTACTTAGTTTCTTTATTCAGAGTAGACCAATCATATCAGGGCGTGCAGTTAGCGTTCTTTTGGGAGTCCTTAGAAATGCTGATGAGTCACTGATTGCACTAACATGCTCACTAGTATCCTGCTTTTCAGTCTCATCCAGTTTTTTGGCGCTAACAACGTATGAAAGTGACATAAGAGAATTTTAATTTACATCGCTCATCTATTTAAAGTGGTAATCCCTTAAACTTTCTGTACATTATTTACCCAACATGCCGTTTGCACACCGTCACACCACACACACCCAGTTCAGACAGTGTGCATGTGAACACGGCTCCAAGCTAAAGATCTACAGTGAAGATTCAGGCTAACAACATGGTGTAAATAAAGTTTTTTTAGTCACTCCCTTCTTCATTTTTTAAAGAAATAATATTACAGGGCATAACAAAACTGACAGATTCTGGGTTATTATAACTTATATCCAAATTTTCTAACTTAATGTGACTGTGGCATATCTTGTGTCAGTTCACAGTATTTCATGGAACTACAAATAAGTAGACTACATAAATAGACATAATAACAATAAAATATAGGGGAAAAAATAATCTGAGTCCTGCAGACTGCATATCCAGGTTTCTGAAACTGGGATAAACTGTTCACATGCACAAAACATAAGCTGAGAAAATGTTTAAACTCCCTGCAGGTGGATAACACAACAGAAACACATCCCTTGTGAAATAAGACAGAGGACATGAGCACAGTGTCCTCACTGTTGGCTGTATGGTGCTTTTGGGGATTTTTGGTCAGTTGTTGGAATAAAACAGCAGATTTGTTCCTCTCATTTGGATTATATTTTGAATATGTTTGCCAGGTCTGGAAACAACTAGTCGTGTGCACAGAGACTGGAAAAGATCTTGTTCATCAAATTTTGTTGCCTGTGGAAAAGAGATTTGAACAGGATGAGATCATGAGATGAAATAAGATGGTGGAGCAGGATGGTGGCGTTAGTATATAGTTACATAAAAGAAGTCTGTTTGAAATAAGGGTTGTTCAGAAGGTTCAGACTGGACTAAGTGTTTTTACCTGCCACAGGTTTCTATCTGAGTACTCTGGGTAGCATCCAGGTCTCAAAAAACCAGGATATGATGTTTACACACACAAAACATAACCAGGATCCTCCAAAACATGATCAGAACCAGGATACTTGACACCTTGTTACCATATAAAACCCACAATGTGAAACTTTTTAATTGTAGAATTTAAACTCTCTCCAGATTGGTAAAGACCTTGTAAAAACTACAGATCCCATGACCACAGTGTCCTCACTGTTGGCTTCAGTCCTTTTTGCTCAGTTGTTTGCAGGACTTTTTCATCTTATTTGGATTCTTTTGGAAACAAGCTCTCATGTGTGGCTGACATGTGACTGGAAAAGAACATTTTGATGCTTTTTACAACTGAATAAAAGTTTGGGTTAACTGTGGAGAAAAGATTTGAATAGGATGAGATCATGAGATGAGATGAGATGGAGGTGGAACTATATATATATATATAGTTATATTGTATATAATACAAAATACATCAGGGCACTAAAATAATAAACTGTCACCGGTATTTTTAACTATAAATAACCAAATTAAAAACAAACAAACAAACAAACTTGAATTAAGAAAAAATATAAATATACATAAAATACTGCCCATAAAACAAAAAAAAATTAAAAACATGTATTACTTGCATCGTTGATTATTGTGCTAGATTTTCTCTTCCTCAGTTACTTAATTAATAAACTGTTTGGTCTATTTAATATCAGAAAATGCTGATGAAATCAGTGGCAGAATTCCAGAACTGCTGCAGCGGCCATCAGCGCCATTTTGACCTTTGTCATGAGAGATAACATAGTTTGTAAGTCAAATATCAGACTGAGAGATTAACACGTTTACTCTGTTTGTTTTGCTTTTTAAAAATGAAATAACACCAAAATGCACATTTTGTAAAATGTATTTATATATTTATCAATATCACGTGTAGTAAACTGTAATGACTGCACATATTCACTGCAGTGTTTTTCTGTAGGATAATAACCATCAGTGAACTGATTCAAATCTTTTATTAACCTGGAATTACACAGAGCTACCAACAATTAAATGTAATGTATGAGTATATAAACATGTTTTTTTTTGTTTGTTTTTTTAAAAAACGTGAATGATAACAAATTTCCATGTTGGACCATCATAAAAAATTCAGTGAGTTATAGCTGCTGAGACAAAAAGGGTTACAACTGTCCCCGGTCTCCCCTACTTTATTTTTAATTGAGTCTAATTAATTAATTAATTAATTAATTAATACAATTTTAATGTCAGGAAATTGGAAATTGAGACCAAGATGCATCTCCAGCTGTGCAAAAATAAACCATAAACAACAGTTTCAATCTCCATGTGACCGCCTCTGCCTGAAATGGGTCAAAATAATCACATTTTCTTTGCCATGTGTGTAATTTATATATATATATAAAAAAAACATTTTAAATACAAGTACAGACACTTTTAGGGAAAGTCAGGTACCAGCAGCTTTGCAAAGTTATTGCACGAAAAATTTGAAAAAAATATCACCAAATCCTGCACACTGGTCCTTTAACATAAAATATAATGAACACAAAACACAGTGTCCACATGCTCCTGTGTCACTTCCAGTCTGGAGCTTTTCATAAGTTGGATTCCCTCATTTCCAGTCAAGGGAAATCCTAATGCTGCAAGATACAATCATTTCAGCAACATTGTTCTTAGAACTTTGTGGTGACAGTTTGGGGAAGTCCCTTTCCTGCATCAGCGTCACAAAGCCAGCTCCAGAAGGAAGAGTTTCCATAGTTTGGTCTGGAAGACCTTGACTGACCTTTGTCTCATCCAGCACCTTTGGAATGAACTAGAACACAGGCTGTGGATCAGGTCTTCTCAGGCAACATTAATGTTGGACCCCTCTAATGGCAAGGCAAGGCAAGGCATCTTTGCATTTCGTACCAATAGGCAACTCAATGTGCTTTACATAAAGACAGAACATTTAACAGTAAGAGCAGAAAATGTAAAAAGAAGACATGCAAAAACATTTTAAATCCTAACCCATATTAAAAATACAGTTAAAAGAAAGAAAGAGAAAAGAATATAGGAAGTACAAGAAAGAGTGCAAATCCAGAAATTATAATTAAAAACTCTTAAGAGCTCAGCCATACGCACATGAAAAGAGAAATGTTTTTAACCTGGATTTAAAAGTGCTTACAGTTGGGGCTGATTTCAGTTCTGCTGGTAGTTTATTCCAGTTGTGTGCAGCATAACAGCTAAATGCTGCTTCACCATGTCTAGTTTGTACTATGTGCTCCACTATCTGACCTGAGTCAGTAGATCTCAGAGCTCTACTGGGTTTATACTCTACTAACATGTCCTTCATGTATTCTGGACCTAAACCATTCAGTGATTTGTAGACCAGTAGCAGAACTTTAAAATCTATTCTGTAGCTGACTGGGAGCCAGTGTAAAGACTTAAGAACAGGGGTGATGTGCTCTGATCTCTTTGTTCTAGTTAAAACTCGAGCTGCTGCGTTCTGGATGAACGCTAATGATGATAGCTAATGATGATAGCTAATGATGATAGCTAATGATGATAGCTAATGATGATAGCTAATGCTGTTATTTCTAAGTAGAAGCAGTTATAGAAAGACATATATTCAGCTGTCCACATACTTTTGGCATATAGTGTAACATACGCTATATTTAGAATATTTTCTCCTCCTTGCTGTCAGACAGTCTTTTCTGACGGGAAACCACAGAACATGGGAGTTGCTGGTCTACCACTGCCTTAATCTGCTAGTTTGATTGCGTTATTGCCTTTCTCTGGTGAATCTGAACTAACCCTTTAAAACACAGAAGTCACACAATAACACAAACTAAGTAACTGTGATTGAGGTAGCAGTAAAGAAGCAACTCCTGTGTTCTGAGAGGTAAAATGACTGATTTTGTTAGTGGAGTTTGGTTGCTTTAGAGAGAGTGGTATTTACTTTATATAACAGCAGTTTCCCGCCAGAAAATGCTGTCTGACAGCAAAGTAAATCAATAAAAATAGTCTAAATATTTTGTACACCTAAACTGATCACTTAAAAAGCCATGTGACAGATACAGCCAGCTAAAAGTTATGAAAACCCTTTGTCTAGTTTATTTTAGAGCAAGTACAAATGCACAGAAATTCTACAAAATCAGTAATTCTACAGAATCACCCCCTCCTTCACAGCTACTGTACCCTAACATAATACTGAGAGTTAAGAGTTACACTCTTAGCATAATGCTGGGTACCCTACTTCCTGTAAATGAGGCTGGCAGAGTGTAAACCACAGACACGCAAATGAGAAGTAGATGGCACGCTGTGTTGTCTCCTCAAAAGTAGGTTAGACTGATGTTTTCTAGCTCAGTCACAGCTGATGGTGATAGCAGAAATTTCGTATCTAAATATGTGACTGTACTCATAGATTGTTATTCTTAATTTGTCAGGGAGATTTTTCTTTTGTCAGCAGCATCTGGAGCAGCATCTGGCAGCCAGTATGAATGCTGAAACCCACAAAAAGAGAAGCATTTTTATTCGGGTTTCGCTGCGGAAAGGAAAAAGGAAGTAATATTATTAGATGAGATGACAGCACTTGAATAGACTGCATGCAAACTGCTACTTTGTTAGTGCATCTCTTAGCCTGAAGATGAAACGGAAATATTGAGCATCAGGGCCTTGTAACCTCATGAAGCCAATCCACATTAATATTTGATCAAGTGAAATGACACATAAAACAGTGGTTTCAATCAGGCACATTAGAAGAGAGCATGAGAACAATGGAAACACAGATCTATATGACTCAAGAGGAAAGTATTTGTTCACAGTCAGGACTTATTGTAAGTGATCATTGTGACTGCAGGCAGCTGTTTTCAGTGAAGAGCTTTTAATAATTTGATAATTAAGACTTTGTCATAGCCTGAAGTTTGTAAAGTTTGCAAAACTGTGAAATTTTTTTTAATAAGTAACTTTCTCCACATTGAAAATTTGAATATTGTTTTCTTTCATAGATTTTGGGCAAATAGTGAAATCAGTTGAAACAATGTTCAAACAGCTAATAAAGATGTTGGCAGGTAAACACACTTGAGACATGGAGTCCACCGGTGCAGCAATGCTGCAACTGTTTTTACAAGGACAGTTTCATGTATTACATTTAATGCTGAAGGTCCAAAAAATTTAAATTTGAACAAAGATAAACTTAATTTAAGATTACCCCTAATCGGAGTGTAGCAAAACTAGTGAGTCCAAATTTGAATTTAAGCAGAGCTCTGTTAAATCCAAGTTTATTGACGTAAAGCAAAATTAAACAGAGTTTAATCAGTCTGGAGATGTTTGCTTAAATGAAAAATAAATGAATGCTGTCAGTGAGTATAAATGGGGGGCATTAACTTTTGGCTGCTCTGTACTAACAAAGTGCTAGCTAGCTAAAAAGTTCACAAAATGTTACATTGTTTGCTCAATAGCTAAATAAGTTAACAAAACTTTGCCTTGTTTTCAAGAAAACTAAAAAGTCAATGCAGTGTTACATTGTATGCTAGCAAACTAAAAAGTCAACAAAACATTACATTGTTTACGAGCTTAAAAGCTTTGAGCTAGCTAAAAAGTTAACAAAATGTGACATTGTTTCTGAGCTGGCTAAAAAGTTAGGAAAACATTACATTGCTTGCTAGCTACCTAAAAGATTAACAAAATGATATCTTGTTTACAAGATACTAATAAGTTAACAAAGTGTAGCATTGTTCCTAGTTACCTAAAAAATTAACCACGTTGCATCATTTCCTAGCTAAATGATGCAATGTTACATTGCTTGCTAGCTAACTAAAATATTAGTTAGCCTAGTTATTCTACTCATGATGGATTGGCAGAGAAGCTCTAATTTCTTCTTGTTGGCTGAATTAATGGAACAATATGGCCAAATCATAGAAGGAAAGGAAAAGAAAGGAAAAAAGAGATGCCTGGCAGCAACTGGCAGACTGTTTTATTGGATTAACTGGTAAGAGTAGGAAGAGATGCATCATAAAACTCAGCTGGGTTGAGTCTGTGCCTTCACTTTCTTTGAGGAACGTGATTGTTTTGCTCAATCCATCTCAAAAAGGCAGCTATATTAATTATTTTGGAGTTTTTGGTAACAGAACATGAATGTAATGTAGGTGTAGAGCAAATACTAAGCTGGGGTTACTTTGTAAACTTCATTTTATGCTAGACTTTAAGTTTGTGCAACATCATTTACAGTTAAGCCACGTTTTAACGTGTGCTCATGCGGCCCAGACCACCTCTGAATGTGGTCCAGATGATCAGATCTCAAAGGGTCTTGGGCGCATTCATACCCGTACTTCGAACTGTTCACTTGTGATCAGATCACCCAGGACACATGTTAATACCAGGTGTGAACAGACCCAAAAAATCAGTTATTGCATGTTTCATAAACTAATATCAGAATATCATGTATTGATATTGTTTATTTTCTCTCTAGTGTTACTTACAAATAGGTCAGGTGATTTGAAAGCTATTCAGTTTTATAAATTATTCTGTGTTGTGTTCTTGAGTTGTCTTGTTTTCTTTTATTTCTATCTTTTTAACTAAATGATATGGAAAAGCACTTCAAGACTGAACTGAATAATTTCACTGTTAAAGCAGTTAATAATGTGCGTAGAAGATTACCCTGTCCCTGAAGTAAGGCTTTTTATGGGCGTGTGTATTTCACAATATTGGCCAGTCTAACTCGGGCGATCTGCTGTGTTTTACGGCCTCCTGGGCAAAAAAGAGTTGATGTGTGTGGGAGTTTCAGTCATGACTCATGCTTCAACGCTGCTCGGTGTATCAGTCAGCGCTGCCATAGCAACCGGCAAATATACTGTACGACTCACTGCAACACCCAAACACAGAACACATGTTTCCACTATGAGGGGAAAACACAGAATACTACAGAATGTGGCTGCTGGCTGTTGCTATGATGTTAATGGTGTCCTTTATGTCTTTCTTTTACAGATTTGGATCTGGCAGATGCTTTGGGTGACTTATGTGAGTGACCCTACCTAACCTAACTCTAACCCAGTGATGGGGCAGAATGATGATGAATTATTAGTGTCTGAATTCTATTTATCTATTTATAATCTATGTATTACTCACTATTGTTAGCTTATTGTTAATGTAGGAACTCATTCAGTATAAGCTCCACACTGTATAGCTTCAAAGAAGTATTTGAACAAGTAGATATAATTATTCATATTGTTATACAGTTGAAAAAAGCTGAAACAGAAAAACAGATAGCTTAGCTGTCATACATGATGAGCTAAATGTGGAACTTTATTCATGTTTCAACATGTTATTTTGATCTATTGATCTATCTCCATCATAATTTAGCAAACTCTCTCTTTGCTGAGGAAGATGGTGAGAAAAAGCTAGTACCTGGTCCTCAAGGTTATCTTTTGGTCAAACTACTTGAAGGAACTACAAGTGATTCTGGAGAAAGTTTATTGTTGAGTCTCATTCCCGGGTCAGTAAGTCAAATACCATCACTCTGGGTTTGAGGCTCATACTGAGTCAAATACGCTTCAGGTTGCTGGCCAAGTCAAATACCAAGACTTTCGGTTAATGGATCGGACCGAGTCAAATACCAACGATTAGTCAAATACCAACGCTTTGGGTTGATGGCTTGAACTGAGTCAAATGCCAACGCTGAATCAAGCACTGAGGCTTTGGGTTGATGGCTTGGTCCAAGTCATATACTATTGCTGAGTCAAATAGTAAAGCATTGGTTTGATGGCTTGGACTGAGTCAAATACCAACGCTGAGTCAATTAGCAACATGTTCACTTGATGGCTTGGCTTGAGTCAAACACAAGTGCTTTGGGTTAGTGACTTGGACTGAATAACATACCAGCAGCATTTGCATTGGTAGCTCAGAATCAAATACCAGTGCAGAGTCAAATTCCAACACTTTGGGTTGGTATCTCGGACAGAGTCGAATACAAACAGCGAGTTTGAATACCAGTGTTTTTGGTTGGTGACTTAGACACTGAGCCAAATACCAACTCAGAATCAAACACGAGAGCTTTGGGTTGGTGATCTGGACGTAGTCAAATACCAATGCAGAGACAAATACAAATGCTTTAAATTGGGAGCTTGGACTAAGTCAAATATCTATGCTCAGTCAAACACCAACACTTTTGGTTGGTGGCTTGGTACGAATCAAATACCAATGCCAAGCCAGGTACCAACACTTTGGGATGGCGAGTTGGACTGGGTTAAATATCAGCATTGGGTCAAATACCAATGATTTGGGTTGATGGCTTGTACAGAATTGAATGCCAAAGATTTGGGTTGGTGATTTTGGACCGGAGTTAAATACCAATTAAGAATCAAATACCAATACTTCAATACTTTAAGTTAATGGGTTGGACTGTGTTAAAATGTTGAGTCAAATACCAATGCTTTGTGTTGGTGGCTCAGACCCAGTCAAATATCAATATTTTGGGTTGGTAGCCAGGATAAATTCAAATTCCTATAGTCAGATACCTACGCTCAAAAACCAAAACTGGCTTGACTGAGCCACCAACCCAAAATGTTGGTATCTGATAATCTGTCAGAATCAGTTTTGGAACCTTTAAGGAGAAATCTATGAGGAACATTAGGGCTCAAGGGAATGTTGTGTAGAAATGTTAACTTGTTGTCAGATAGTAACTCTGCTCAATTCTCTTTGTTCCTCAGTACCAACCCCTTCAAAACCAAAGGCCCCAGAGAAGCCAAAAACTGATCCGGGTTTGTATGCTTTCACCTGTTTAAAAAAAAAAAAATATTAGAAGAATAGTTAAAAAATACAAACAAGTCAAGTCTATTAGGGGATAGGATTTTTTTTTAAAAGCATTTCCCATCTGGAAGTTATACTCATGTTTGGTTTGAGTCCTGTTGGACAGGCTGGTCCAGCTGCCTCATCAGATTTATTTTAGAATTAACAAGATTTTCTTTCTTGAAAACATTCTTGAGTATTCTTTCTGCATAACCCTAAAAGGAAGCTGTGGTTAAGACATTGCACAATCTGGGGATTACACACACACAGTGATAGTGTAACCAGAATCTGAATCTGAGTTGTTTCAACTTGTTTCTGGCTTGAAAAAACCTGTCAGATGTTACTGTACTTCAACAAGTAGTACCAATATATCAGGCTGTTGTCGTATCAGGAGTATAGTCATTTCACCATTGGCTCGCCACATAAATAGTACCTAACTATAACTGTGGTCTATAACAACCCCACCACACAGCATACAGACTGCACCAGTCATACTGCTACTGTTAGTACATATTGTGCTGCACGTCAGCTTGTCAACCAACGTAACACCACGACCCACATACTGTCACGCAGAGGGTGGTAAAGCTTGGTGAGGTTATCTGGCTTCTGTTACATGAATGCACTCATACAGTCAACAAAGTGTGCAGTTGATGTAGTTGTGTGGCCTGTACTATGTACATGTATGTATAGTTCTCTGTTGAGGTCTTGGTCATGACTATTGGCCAAATATCATTGTCTTTTCTGTAGAGGACCCATTCTTCCTATTTCAACTTTGTATCCCTTCTAAATCAAAGCTAAATAAGAATAATGGATTAAATATGTGTATTTAGATTAGCATTAAGAGAACTCTGAGACACTTTAAAAAAGTAAAATGGCTGCTCACCACAACTGTGATGAAAAAATGTAACATATTGTCAACTATGACATACTGTAGGACGTCAACTCCATCTGATATTCCATCACCTTCATTAGCAGTTGACATCTGCTAATGAAGGTGATGTCAGTCTCAGCTCTCTAGTAATTGAATAATATGTATGAAATTAGTACTTTTTTCTCAATTTAACTAGAAAATTGGTGTTCTTTGTGTTCTAAGTGAGTCTTCAACTGCAACAAAAGCTGTCATATAATAATAGTCAAGAGTTTGACCTTTTAAAATATATTTTCTTTGCACAAATGAAGATAAAAAATCTAAACCCCCCTAAAAATACAGTTTTGTACCAATTGTCAAGAATGAGTGAGACACTAATGATTTCTGGAGGATTATTCAGACACTATTCCAAATATTACACCTAAAAAAAAAAAAAAAAAAAAAAAAAAAAA
>JAJHUR010083666.1:0-13847 GCA_027495735.1 Lutjanus campechanus | reverse complement strand
AAACAACAACAACATGAGTGATGTGATGAGAAACCTCTGAGACACATGTGAAATCAGTTAAAGATCTCCTGCGTTTCTTTGGTTTTGCTCCTTTTTTCTCCAAAAGGGAGAAAACAGACAAGACCTTACTTGATCAAAACAAGAATCTCATTTATTTCTCGTAAGACAAATAAAAGACAATTGTGAAAAACTAAATTTTCCTCTGGGTACTCATGGTGGAAACTGATGGGTCTCTTTAAACAATAATATAAAGAGTACTGTTGAGACCCACTCTATATGAAAAGTGCCCTGAGATAACTTCTGTTATGGTTTGGTGCTTTATAAAAGAAATTGTCTAGACTTCATTGAATTGACTTGACTGACGTGATACAATCAGGTGTAATTGTGTAATGGTCACCATCTACAGTAAGTTTGCTACTTTGCACTGTAGCAGCTGTAAATATCATTAGTTTTGCAGATATTAGATCATTAACTAAAGTATTGTGAAGTAACTTTGTTTAATTTTCTGTGTTAAAAGTTTGTGTATTTGTGTATTTTAGATGACTTTGGACTTAATTTAGAGGATGCCTTCGGCCCAGGTAAACCAGTTGGAAAAGTTTCTCTGATGTGAATATTAATAAATTAAAGGCTGATGCTTCTTTTGCATCTGCTTTCTTTCTGTAGTATGACTTCTGATCATGTCTTTGTACACACAGATCCCACCCCGAAAAAACCCGCAGTTAACCCACCAAAGAGTGGAGGAGGAGGTGCGTCTACAAACTCTTCAGCTCTGTGATTTCTTTGACTCTTTAACTTACATGGATGTGAAAGTACAAGGCTGTTATGATATTTTAAACTTATCTTTTCATCAATAAATCCCATGTGCAAACCAACAATGAATGTATCCCACTAACAAGTATGTGTATTTGTGTATTATAGATGACTTTGGACTCAATTTGGAGGATGCTTTTGGCCTAGGTATGGAGTTTCAGTGGCTGATTTCATGTTTTTATTACTTCAAAGCATACTTATTTTTTCCTGATTTCAGTTGACAGCTTGTCAATTAACTCCTCTAAGCCATGATTGTCCAGTTACAGCTTAGTAAGCAGACAGGAGAGACCTCACAGGCCTATATACCATTTCACAGACCCAGATCAGGGTCTGTGAAATGGTATGTAGGCCTGTAGGTCTGTAGTAAGAGTGATACTTACAGTACCATTTAAAGAATTTGGACGGGGTTTCCATATTGTTTCCTTTCTCTCTCTTATCTCTGAAACCAAAAATGCAAGAGTGAAAGTTCAAGGAATGGATTCCACACTATGTTTGGCATTTTATACTACATTATTTTGTGCAAACATAGACCCCAGGGGCCACCAAGCCCCTAAATCTGCCAAAGTACATTTTTGATGGCTCAAATATAAACTTATGGAAAATGAATAGGCAAGTTATTGCAAAGTCTTCCTTAACTCTGACCCATGTTGTCCACCTTTTGCATGAGTTGTGTTGTGTTTTTCCTGAAGGCATTGTTCCTGATGAAAAATAAGTGAGACTTCTTGGCTAGTGGAGGAATCTGGCAGCACACACTGCAGTACATTACGTCCTTAGATGTGTCATATTTTAACTACTCAAACTCCTGCTTCCATTTTGTCCTAAATTTAAATTTTTTCACTGACTTTTGTGTTTCTGTAAAGATTGCGTTTGCTTATTCCTAATTTGTGCCCTGTTTGGAAGTGGATACGTCCGTTTCAAACAATGTCACTGCCCACGTACTTCCACGCATCCTTTACGTTGGCGTAGATGTTAAGCAATACAGCCACTGTGGATTCAAAAGTTGCCTCAAAAAGCAAGAAGAAAAGCCAAAAGTTTCTGACAACAAACATTTCAATGCTGCTGGAAGCTGTAATGTATCAATCAAAAGCAGAGGCAGCGTTGTAGACGGTGGTGGTCTGTGCAGCTTTTAAATATATCCCATGTGGATGAAGAATTCTTTTCACCAACTAATTGATGACCGATGTTATTTCCAAAACTTTCAGATTTTTAAAACTTTGTTGTGTCCTGTCCTGCTTGAGGTACACTGCCCCCACAAGTATTGGGGGCTCTGTTTAGTCTGTGTCCGTAAGCTGATGATATCTTTGTACCCACAGACCCCACCCCTAAACCTGACAAACCTGCTGTTAAGCCACCAAAGAGTGGAGGAGGTGAGTCAACAAATATTTCAGCTCATTTATTATTTTTTATATTCTGTACCTTCTTCTTGTCAACAAACCCCATGTGCAGAGACAAATCAGCAATGACTGTGTATGTAATTGTGTATTTTAGGTGACAGTGGTTTTGATCTTGATTTGGAGGATGCTCTCGGCCCAGGTAAACCTGTTGGAACAGTCTCTCTGATATGAATACTATGTGTCTCTATTTAGATGTTTTATTATTCAAAACATACATAATTATTTACCTGTATCAGTTGACATATTGCGTGAGTCCCTTTCCCAAGCAACGATTGTCCAATTATAGCTTAGTAACTGTAACCATGCAGGCAGGCCTGACTAAATTTAGATTTATCTGTGTTGCAGCTGCAGTCTCAACAGTGGTACTATTTAATAGGGGTGGAAATCTGGTAGGGGTGGTACCTCACAATTTGATTTGATTACGATTCAGAGATGAGACACGATTTGATGATAAAATGTTTTTGGTTTTTTAAAGTTATGTTTTTGGACTTTTTTGCCTTCATTAGATAGGACAGCTGAAGAGCAGACAGGAAGTGGGATGAAGAGAGAGGGGGGATGACATGCAGCAAAGGGCCGCAGGCAGGAGTTGAACCAGAGGACTAAAAGCCTCCATACATGAATCGGACGCTCTACCAACTGAGATGATAAAACGATTAGAAAATCAATTTTAATGCATTGAGTGCATCAAAATCTTACGTTTTTAAACTATGGGGTGCTGCTTGGATTTTATTTATCTGCAACTGCTCATGTTTAGTTATCCTCACCAAAACTCAAGAGGTAACCTAGTTTAGAAGTAAACGTGATGCATATGATACATTTGGGGGGGTCTGTTTGATTCAGAATCTATTTTTGACTGAATAGAAAGTGGGGCACAATTTTCAGTCTCTTACACCAGTTTCCCTGAAGTATAATATGAAACTCTCTTGGATAAGAGGCGAAACGTCTTCAGAAAAAAGGCTTTTGAACAAGTCCAGTTGCTTTCGATTTAATCTTTCCTGGGATTACAATGACCTGGACGAATGAGAACATTCACGGACATATAATATGAAACGTAACTGGAAATCAAATATCTACAGTCTTTTTTTTTTTTTTTTTTAAGTTAACTGGATTAATTAATGAATAATTTTGAAAGAATCCTACAGCCCCCTGCCTGTATGACAATAAAAGAAATGTACAGGAACTGTATAAGCAACAAATCGTCACATCTTAAGTAAGCTGTCAACAAAATGTGCGCTAACTAGCTAGCTAATCTACACCAATCGTTAGCTAGCTGCATACATCTGATAACAACAATTAGCAAAATGTTAGCTAACTATCTAGTCAGTCTACATCAATCATTTGAGAGCTAATTATTTAGCGCCTATTCAACTAGAGCCCCATGGGACAGATATGGCCAGTTTGAATTTTTCTATGGCCCACAAATCAGCCTGCAAATCAGGCTGGCATGTGTGAGATATGATAAATAAGACTAAGGAACACATCTCCAGATGTTGTAAATGTACACACATTCTTTACTCAGGCACACATAGTTCCTCATTCAAGTAAAAGTGAAAATATTCAGGCTCTGAAATGTACTCAAAGTATAAAAGTGAAAAAAAACCAAAAAAATCTGACTGAACCTCACTTCTTCTCTGCAGTCGACTCTCCCTTTCTGTCTGTTTCCTCTTGTTACGTCATCATCATCTTGTTTCATTGTTTTTGTCTTGTTGTCTTTTATGTTGTTTTTGTCTTCTTACATCTTAAACGTCATTTTTATCTTATGTCTTTTACATTGTTTTTGTCTTGTTGCCTCTAACCTCGCTTTTGTCTTGTCAGATCTTTTAAGTTTTTCTTTGCCTTGTTTCCGTAGCAAGGTTTGTTGTAGGCAACTGGACTTCATAGAGTTCTTGAAGACGTTTCGCCTCTCATCCAAGAGGCTTCTTCAGTTCTGAACTGAACTGAACTGAAGAAGCCTCTTGGATGAGAGGCGAAACGTCTTCAAGAACTCTATGAAGTCCAGTTGCCTACAACAAACCTTGCTACGGATACCATGACCTGGATGACTGAGAACCTACACAGACTCTGCCTTGTTTTTTTGTTTTTTTTCATTTTGTCTTTTTCATCTTGTTACGTTGTATTTGTCTTGTTACGTCTTTTACGCCGTCACAGTCCAGCCTCATGTTAAATACCTCATGGCCGGTGGGCCACAGACGAAGTACCTAAACTAACAAAAAACTTCAAAATATCTCCTTCAAAGCTAACATCATTTTTGTCTTGTTATTATTTATGTCATATTTGTTTAGTTACATCTTTCTTCCTGTGTTTACTTAAACATCAATGCTGATCATATATTTGTACCCACAGACCTCAACCCCAAACCCGACAAACCTGCTGTCAAACCACCACCAAGTGGAGGAGGTAAGTTTTTTATATCTCAGCTCATTTCATGTTTTTTGACTTCTTCATTCACACTGTATATGAACGTTAAAGGACAAGGCCGGTGATGATGCATTGATTGTTTTTGTTGTTATTTTCTTAAAGGTGGTGGAAGTATAAGTGACTCGGACTTGTTTGACCTTGCTGGTGGTGGTGGTGGGGACTACAAGCCTGATGGAGGCCGCTCAGGGGGAGGAGGTCAGTCAGTCCCACCCTGAACATTGCTCCATTTTGTTTTTAGTTCTGCCTCTGCTCTTTTTATTCTTGTTTTGCTGCTTGATCACATGTCACATGAACACATCCGACTGCGTTCACACTGCAGCCCTTCATGCTGAAATAAACACCGTCCGATTTATTGCAGCATCCAGAATGACACCACAGTTGAATCTCTGCACTATTTTGGCAGTCTGTATACAACAAGTGAATGTACTTTTCAAACAGGAAATGAAAGCCCCCAGAGGAAAATGTTGTTTCTCACCCCTCCACCCAACTCCACCCAAATGATCGAAAGAAAAGAAGAGAAAATCAGGAAATCTTTAAATGATCTCATGTGTCAGGAGTTTCTCCTTGATGACAGTACGGAGCAACAAGACTTTCATTTGACCACTGAGATGAGTTTAAGAGTCTTCTTTGAGCTCTCACTGTTATCTGTTATCACTGTTGTCGACAAATTTCAGATCAGTGCTGTGCACAAAAAATAACATATTAAGATCTTAAAAGGGGCTCAAATCAGTGTCAGGCTGAGACGAGACAAAGGCTCTGTATTAGGAGCAGAATTTAAGTACATTTTCCACCATAATTGAAGAGTTTAAATCAAAACTTCCCCCAAATACAGTTTTGTCCCAGTTCTCAAGAATGATGATCTGTACTTTTTGCCCCATCCCTGAATGTAGGTGTCTCCTCGGGTCTCCTCCTCTGCTTTGTTGTGTCTTGTTGTCCTTCACTACCGCTGATTCAGTCAAGCTGACAGTCTCTAGAGGATGGCACAACATTTATTTAATGTCATGGCAACGATGACAAACTCTGATCTGACTGTTGATGCATCTACTGTTGGTCACATGACACTTTTTGGTCCTTTATTCATGTTGCCTCAAGAGAAGTGAAAATAGATTGCGAGTGGTGTGTGGTATTTGTCTGACCACTGTAAACCACCCACGTGCCCCTGCATACACATTCTCCATAGAAACAAAACGGAGTCACATGACTTAAGACTTTTTTTTTTCACTGTGAACACACACAGTGAAAACAAAAGCACCCTTGGTTCCAACTGTAGGAAAAGCATGTACTTGCTTTGAGGGAGAGGGTGAGGCGAGGGCTTTGCAGTCTGCAACCTTTAATATTATTATATATTTACTTGACCTCTGACCTTCAGAATAAAAGCGATAGTAGGTTGTTTGTAATGTAATGAAAGCAGGGAATGATAGCTGGTCTAAGAAACACCTGACTTGATCAGCCAATCAGAGCAGAGTATAAATTAGACACTGTCGTAATGCATTGTGCTTTTACAATCAGGATTTGTACAGTGGCTAAAATGCTTCTTGTGTGTTGATTCAGTTGATATAACAAACACATCCAGCATTACATTAGTTCAAAACATTTGTTTCAAGACTTTTGATTCTCTGCTTTTATTCTGAAAGTTGTGGGAGTCTTACTGTACTTCAGAATGTCCCCCAGACATGAGCTCAGTGTGTCTGTTCACACACTTTGTTATTGTGCCACATGCCAACATATTTTTATCATATGGCCCTCGGGGGCCTCTGAAGTCGGGCCGTCTGTGGAGCAGAAATTCTCCCATGATACATTTCTGCCTGATCACATGCGCTCACCCGGTTTTATATGTGAGCTGGTTTTGAGAGGAGGTTAGTTTTTTGCCTCTGTTTGCAACGTCTCCTTCCTCTGCAGCATTTCAGTACTGATTTGGAGGTCAGTTACCATGGCAACCGTGTAATCTTCGAAGTTTAGAGGCATTTGATCAGCCCTGTCCTGAAGAATACAAACACAGGCGTAGAGCTGCCGGGGTGCACCAGAACAACACTCAACACTCGACATGCTATTATTTTTCTCCAAGTGAGAAAATATATGACATTATTATTTGCATCATCTGTTTCTTTAAGGTCTTGAAGATTCAGTCATCACTAATGCCAAAACTTTCTGAAACTCTATTGTATATGAACTTTTCATAGTGCAAAAAAGTCTCTCTAGACTAAGATGACTGCAGCTTGTAAATGTATAAATATAAATAGTTCATTTGAGCTCCAATGACGCTCTTCCTCTGCAGAGCTCAAGTGTTCTGTATGGAGTCACAGGAGTGCCACATAAAAAAATGAACATATCTGTAAAAGAATAAAAAAAATAAATGTGGAAATAATTAGTTTGATATTGTTAATATTTAAAGTTATTTTGATCTTGTAAATGTGTAAATAGTTAATTTTATCTTCCTCCCTTTGGAGATTTTATTTTATTAAAATGTGATTTCCCTGTAGTGAGTTTGTGATTATTTGGCTAAATGTTTCTCTGTCCACCTTGCTGCTTGATCTCTCACTGCAAGTAACATAACTAAGATTTATTTATTTATTTATTTTAAAAACATTTAATTGACAAACAGCAATATTAACATGCAAAAAAACAGAAATGAATAATGCCAAGGGATCAGAAGAGACAAATCCTTCATCAGTTCATAATGTAGGAATAAAAATTCCATGTTTTGATGGCTCTCTTGTTTTTCAAATATAAGAAAGAATGAATGTATTTTTTCCACATGGATATGAGAATATGAGAATTAATAGGATCAGTTTGTTTTGTTTTAGACGAAATATTTTTTAAAAGCTAAATGATACGTTATCATGGGAAAGTGAAAATTCAGAATTAATATGCTGCTGTGGATTCTGACAAACTGTCATGAGAGGGTGTCAGACTGAAGTCTTTTAGAAGTCTTCTAGTGTGTGGTTGGAATAAAGCGTACAGTCCCTGATCAGAGCATCTTTGTCTTGCCTGTGTCTCTGAGACATAAATGAGCTGAATTTAAGACCAATATGATTTTTTTTTTTTGTCTCACTGCACTGATCTTAAATTTGTCTTAAATAATCAGCGCTTGAGAAACAGTGAGATCTTAAAACAAAACTCAGTTGTCTTAAATGAGATCTTAAATTTGTTTCATTCAGTCGTCAGGGAGAAACCTCTGAGACACCTCTGAGCTCAGCAAAAGATCTCCGGCTTTTCTTTGGTTTTGCTCCTTCAGGAGGGGTTTAGGAGAAACAGATGAGACTTCTACAAGCTTAAAATAAGAATCACATTCATTTCTCACAAGATGACGGAGAGACAAGTCAGAGGCGTCTTTTTCCAGCTGTTTCCTGCAGACGTAGCAGAGAGACAGAGCGCTCAGCTGCATAATATTCGCAGCATGTTCAAACTATTTATAAAGTCATAAAATATATAAAGTCAGTCTAACATTTGATCGTGTGCTCTAAAACGAGACACCGTTTAAAGATGCACATGGATGCATGCTGGAGGTGCGCTACTTAAACAAACAGCACTACACTTCTCAATACAAATACAGTAAATGATGAGCTCTGGATATTAATATTACACATCAAAGGTTCTGTTCTATTCATGCTAATGCACACAAGTTTAACACTTGTGTTATACATGGGTTGTCATAAACAGGCCTATTGTTGCTCCTTTTTCTGAAAATCCCAGAATGATCTGATTTTCAGACGAGGATTGAAAACAATGTGTTTCCACTGTGAAAAAGAATCATGATAGTCAGACAAAGACGCTGCCTGACTGTTGTTTTGGAAGGTCTTGTCTTTGTGTCTCTATACTGTTGTTTAGTCAGAGGATGGAAGTGATTAGTTGTTCTCCCAAAGAAAGAAAAAGGAATAAAAAGCCACAGGCCTGCAGTGTAATTAGAGCCACATGGTTGGTTTTCAGTTGTGATTCTGCCTGATCGTATACATGAAGCAGTGACTACACTAACCTGTTATTATCTGCAGATTACTGCGCACACAGCTGGAATGTTACTGAATAAAATCAACTTATATAAGAGGAAGCACAATGAGGAGACAGTAATACTGACCCTCTGTTGTGTCTATTTCTGTTTAGACTGTAAAACTCAGAGTTTGACTCCTGCTTCCTCTCAGGACTCTGCTGTGGAATGAAGGGAAGCAAAAACACATTGAAAAAAGTTTTTCTCACTTGACTTTTCTCCTTTTTCTTTTGAATCCAGGCCAACCAATGGACCCTGGGCACGATCCCCATGGTATGTTTTTATTTTTATGTTTTTCTTTTCTACCGACCACTGTGAAAACAGCTGTATAATGCTTTCTGTGACTAATAACTTTGGTGATCCTCTGACTTCTCATATAATGTCATCATGAAATCAGGATTTTAATTTATCCAAAATTATATCTGCAAACCTAATAACATTACATAACAATAACCTCAACCTAAGATGGTGGTAAACACTGTAAACATTATGACTGTGTTGCACCAACAAAGATGAATTTAGTCAGTGATTAGTTCTAATCAGAGTTTAGCAAAGCTTTAACATGAGTAAATCCAGATTAAAATATCTAGAGCTCTGTTAATAATCAAAGTTAAAAACTAATCTCTGTTTAGTAAATCCAAGTTTTTGATGTAAACTGAAATTAAATAAAATTTGGAGATGCTTGCTTACCCAAATTAAAAAGTTCCATGATGTGTAATGTCCCTGACAACCTGTGTAGTTCATTTAGCCATGTGTTAGTACCGCCTTTTTTTAAAAGACATAAAAGTTTTGAAATATTGATTTTATGTTGTAGGACAAATCATCTCTTCAGGCTGTGTCAATCACAGACCTTATTTCAGACATCTAACCAAAACCCATTCGGAAATCCCACTGACCTTTAGGCAAGGGAACTGGAAGTGCTAATATGCTAACACTTCTGAGTTTTAGGACCCCGCCCTGCAGCTTCTATCGAGACTTGATACAGATACATGTATTATTGTATTATTAGTATCTCTTATAGTTTTAAAATATATCTGACCATCATGAATATTGTTGATTGATTTGCTTTTTATTTTTCTGACAGGTGGAGCTGATCAGCCTCAAGGTAAATCCATATTTAGCATTGATGTACTTCCTGTCTTTGTTTCTTTGCTCTGTCAGTGTCGGTGTCGGCATCATTTATTGTCTTCCTACAACACTCACTCGTCCTTGTGCTCTTGTTGGGAATTTCCTGTTTCCCTGTCTAAAGGAAGTCTGTTCACCGCTTCTGTTCTGTTTCTGATCCAACAGATGTGTTGGTGTTTAATACACGCCGCCCTCGCGTATTGATTTGTATGCTTGTGGCTTTGAAAGATGCTCATTGTAACTGTCAAACTCTCTTCGTGTCATCTTGACATAGGCCTTGTCAGATCTTTAAGACTTTGGATATTTGATCAGTTTCATTCCACCAGACAGAACTGGTGTCTTTGAGGATTAACTGACAGTTGGCTTCAGTTCCGTCCTGTTGCATTTTTCATATTGGTACCCCTGGTCTGGTTCTTTTGGCTAAAACCCTGCTTCGATTGTGTGTCGTTGCAGATCCAGACCTTCTGTGGGGCCAAGTCCTGAAGATGCTAAATGCTAACATGCCAGAGGAATTCTTTATGTGGATTTCCAACTTAAAGAAAACCATAGAGCCTCTGTTAGAGAGGGCCCTGGATCTGCTGCAAGCTATGGCATGAACCATCAGTCAGTTCTGATTGGCTCTCAGGTCTAAGATTGCACTCAGTTAGTGGTTTACAAATGTTTGGTCCAATGTCAGACGAGGTCATGAATAAAATATACAGTAGGGTTTTTGAAAAGTCAAGAATCAAAGAAGAATCATGTTTTCCTAGAAGAAGCTAAGATTGTGATCATTGGGATACTTTACTTTCATGGAGTTTTGCTCTGGAGTGCATTTCCTGTGTGACCTCTGGAAAACCAGTCTGATGGGTGTAAAATGTAACAAGGTCCGTCCACATCAAGAACGATAACTAGCCTACAACAAAAATCCTTTTTATTTTTCTGCTTTCTTGTAACTGTTGGGACTAATGTCCTCTTGTATGTTGTGTTTGTGTTTTTTGACCTCTATTATGAATCTAATTTCTCCTGGAGGGACAATAAAGCTGGACTGAATAGAACTATAACAATGGCCATAAACTGGATGGCTGCCCACCCTGAGCCTGGTTCTGCTCGAGGTCTCTCCCTGTTAAAAGGAAGTTTTTCCTCTCCACTGTCGCCTCAGTGCCTGCTCTTGGTGGAAACGGTTGGGTCACTTGAGTCCACACCACAACTATAACACCAGTGACAGTGGCAGATCAGAATTTGACAACTCTCATAACAGTGTATTGTCCTAGTTTCTGTCATCGAACCTCATGAACCCATGTCCTTGTGGTTTTCTTTTTGTCTCTCGGTACAGTGTGCATCAGTGACAGCTCATCAGTATCAGTCTTCTGTTAATACAGCTG
Source organism: Lutjanus campechanus (assembly GCA_027495735.1). NCBI lineage: Eukaryota > Metazoa > Chordata > Actinopteri > Lutjaniformes > Lutjanidae > Lutjanus > Lutjanus campechanus. The sequence continues at coordinate 2,757 of JAJHUR010083666.1, read as the reverse complement.
GAGCATGCACAGTTCTTGGTGCAGACCATTATCGTCCATCAGTGTGGATGCTCATATCGTTATTATTGTTGTAGATATGGTTCTTGGTGTGGACGGGTTTTAAGATTAGAAATGCTTCCGTCACTGAAGCACCCAGACAGTTTAAATCTGCAGAGCTGGGAGAAATAATATAGTGTCAGCTTTAACCCTGTGATTTCAGACGAAGCAGGCACCCTGTCTTTGGGTGTGTACATACATTCCTTTCTCTTTGACTCTCCACCCAGCTCTCCTGTTCATTAAGTGCAATGACTCATTGATTTTTGTTAGCTGACAGCATTAATAATGCAGTGAAGTCTGAACGTGTGGAACAGAACTTACTGTACATTAATTAGTGGTTACGGGACTTTTCTGAATATAGAATCATTTTGAGTTCATGTTGGTTGTTTTGATGCTTGTAGGTCACAGTTGTCCTCATTTTATACAGTAAATAAGCTCATATGACTGGAAGTGAAGCGTCTGATTAGAAGGGTTGGTGAGTAGAGCACTCTGACTGAAGATCTGCACAAGACACCAAAACAAATATATCTTCAGGATCTTGCTTTACATTAAGTTTGCGTCTGTGAAAGATCTTAGTTAATGACTGTTTCTTGGCTGTCAGCACTTCATGTCAGGGCACGTCTGGTTTCTTCCTGTGTTCTCACCGTCAGTCCAAACACCTTGGATCCAGCAGCAGTCTGCACACATTCTTTACATAGTCAGCATTCACAGCACTCTGCTGACAGATCCAACATGTTGAGCTGTAGAACTCCAGGATTTCTTCACATGTAGAATCCTCTCATTTTACTGTAGATATTTGATCAGATGATGGTTTTTCCCTTTGGCTCTTTTTAGTTCATGAATAGTTCTTTTTGTTCTCTGTGGTGACTGGCAGGATATTTATTTTACGGGGGTTCTTTGTACTTAAAGCTTTTCTTTTGTTTGCTGTGAGTCTTTATGGAATTTGTACCTTTGCTGCAATGACTGCAGTATCAGAAAGTCATGCAATGTGCAGTGCATAACAAATAAAACAACGTTCAATTCCAAGTGTTTGATTTATTATCCATGTGCAAAGATGGAAACACAACTGAGCAGCTCAGGTCACCTTATCTGCATTATGCAACACTGATGCACAACAAAACCTAAACATGGTGAGAGCCTTAAGGTGGCTCCTCATTTTTATCAGATATTTGCATCCAGTCCATGTCCTTTGATAACATCTTTGAATTTGATTTGTGTCTTAAATCACAGCTTATCTTCTCACTAACAGCACATAAACATCCAGAAATCTGCTTTGAAATCCTGAAAAAAAAAGGCTTTATAACTTAAAGTCTACCTAATAGTGATCATTTCCACCAGCAACAGTTGTTTCCATGGTTATAGTGTCCACACCGAGCATACATGGCAGCATTGTTTTCCTGTTTTCATCCTATCATCTTCTTGATGGGAACTGTAGTCCCAAAATGTTTATCCCAAATAAGAAAACATATTTTAGTGACTCATGACACCTGTCATGAACATGTAGCAGTTTTTATCAATGTTTATGGCTGTTGTCATTAAATGTCATTCAGTCCATTATGTCATCTTTAATGCATAGTTGATGTCTTTGACAATTTGACATTAATTAAGACAACAGAATCTGTTAATGTCATGGCAAAGTTGCCAACACATCTGTCTGCAATGTCAGCTTCATATTAAAAACTAGTCATGAACATTCACACCATGTTCATGACAGGTGTCATGAACATAAAAAAAAATATCTACAGACACAAATAGACAAAGTGTGGTAAAATAAACCTAAATGTGTATTTTGGATGTTTCCTAATTGACCAGGGCGTGAAAAAACAATTTAGTGTCTCTTCTTAAAAATCGGAGGGACCAATCCCACGCTCTCTCAGAGTCTCTGGGTGCTTTTCATTCGGTAAATTGCTCTCCTCGTTTCCTCCACTCGCTTCCTCTCCTCGCGTCTTAGCTCCACCCAGCGAGGAAATGAAAGAGGGATGCGAGGAAGAGACGCGAGGACGGAGGAGACGAAACTACCGAAATGAAAAATCCTCGTTGCACTGCGTCAGATCGAAGCGACGTCAATTACTGATGACGAGCCGATATCAGCTGTCAAACTGACCGGCAGAATGTCCGCACAAACACTTATTTAAGAACAATTCCAACATTTGACAGTATTTGATCTGTAAACTGTTTAAAATAGTTGATTCGTAGTAAGATTCTCCCTGATGTTGATTTCAATCATCATTTAATAATCTTTAAATTAGGCTATATCGGCTACGGATCTGTGATAGGCCTATTTATTTATTTATTTATTTATTTATTTATTTATTTATTAATTATATTTGTACCATTGCTATCCGCACAATAATACAACTATGTGAGAATGTGTGTCGATTTTACTGTGAAATTAAAAAACAAATAAACAAACAAAACAAAAAAAGTACAGACAAACGGCTGCTTTGTGTGAGGCCACAACTCTCGACAATGAAATTAACTCATAGTGTTTGATGCCGACACATGACGGCGCATTATATCACATCTCATCATGTATTATTTTATTATCTGTAAATCCTGTTTATGGCACTACAAAGTAAACAGCAGGTATTTTCCCTGATTAGTTCATTAAGTGTGTGACAGTGATTCCACAGTAATAATCTCTGAATCATCACTGAACCAGACGACTTTTCATCCTGTTTGTGTCATTTTTCAGAACATGCGGCGATTTCCAGTTTAATA